>JACXGM010035439.1:0-11679 GCA_016801145.1 Umbra pygmaea | reverse complement strand
CAGGTTTCATTTGTATATTGTCATCACCATGGTTCCCAGTAATGTTGGTTAGTGTCCTTGCCCCTCCCTCCTTGCTGATTAGTGTTCCCAGGTGTATTGTGTTAGCCTTTGTTTGAGTTAGTATTTAGCCCTCTTGTTTCCATGTGTACCTCGTCGATCAATGTTCTATGTTACGTGTTCCTGCTGCGTTTCTGTATACGTGTGGAGTATCTTCTGTTTAGCCCCTCGTGGCAGGTTTGTTTATCTCAGTACTTTGGTTATTAAATCATTATTTGTTTGCAACACCTTCGCGCTTGTCTCTACATTCATCCATTCAGGATACGTGACAATTACAATCAAACACTACAAGAAATTGAGGACACCATTAACCAAAATAAACTCTGGAAAAGATGGAACAACCTAAGGAAAAACAAAAATAAACATGTAACAATTCAAAATGGTTACATTTGGAAAAAACATTTTGAAAACCTCTACAAAGAAATACCAGTTAACAGTCTAACCTCCAACCAAAAACAAATACAAGATAAATTACAAATACTTTAAACAACTGTCAAGAACAATCAGGAGCCTCTTGATTACCAAATTACAACAAAAGAATTAGAAGACAATATTAAAAAACTACAATCATTAAAAAACTAAAGTAATGCGAACCAGACAGTATCAGGACAGAAATGCTTAAAAACAGCACTCCTGAGCTGCGACAGGCCCTGCTTAAGTTGTTCAACCTGGTCCTTAAAGCTGGCTGCTTCCCTGAGATCTGGAGTCGGGGGCTTATTTCCCCAATACACAAGAGTGGAGACAAGTTGGACCCTAATAACTACTGAGGCATCTGTGTGAGCAGTAACATGGGGAAGGTTTTCTGCAGCAGTATCAATACCCGAATGCTGGCCTTCCTTACTGAACAGAATGTCTTCAGTAAAGAACAAATTGGCTTCCTACCAAATCACCGCACTTCTGATCATGTTTACACCCTACACATTCTAATAGATCAGCACATATACCAATACAAAAGACAAATGATTTACGCATGCTTTATTGATATTAGGAAAGCTTTTATTTTCAATCTGGCAAGAGGGGTTATACTATAAAATTCTCCAAAGTGGTATAGGGGGTAAAGTATATGATATAATCAAATCAATCTATGTCAAAAATTAGTGCAGAATATATATTGGCAATAAAGTACAGACTTATTCACTCAAGGTCAAGGTGTTCACCAGGGATGCAACTTATCTCCAACACTCTTCAATGTCTACATTGATGAGCTAGCGGTATTGTTGGAACAATCTGCAACCACTGGCCTCACCCTAAAAGCAAGGAAGTAATATTCCTGCTCTATGCAGATGACCTAGTGTTGCTGTCACCCACAGAAATGGGTTTACAGCAACATCTTGATCTGTTGGAGCAATTATGTCAGAACTTGGCCTTGATAGTAAACATAAAAAATCTTAAATAATGATCTTCCAGAAAAAAATTTATCTCAGGAATACAGACACATTTTCACTATAGGAAACACAGCACTAGAGCACACCCTGTCCTATGCTATGATTACCTGGGGGTCAAAATCAGCACCTCTGGAAAGTTTTGTCTGGCAGTGAATGCGTTAAACAAAAAGGCCAGTAAAGGCCAGTGAGAGAGAGAGATGTTTCCATGGACAGTCATTTGTGATTATCAGACAACACATTGGATCCTCACATATTTGGTGGATGCCCAATATTTGATTACCATCTCAGATGTTTGTGCTTCCGATTTCATGGCTCTGATTCTATGTCCTAATTGTTGAGGGATTTGGAGTGTGTACAGCTCACTGATCACAAGGCTTTTGTGTTGCTTGGACTGATGTTCTGTTTGTTTAGAAGGCACGGCTATAGAGAATCATGCCAACAGAGAGATATTTTGTCCTAATTAGCAACCCGTTACTTATGGTGTATCGTGCAGTAGTCAAACGTTGTGTATAGTGCACTGTATTCTTTATATACAGTAGTACACTATATACAGAATAGTGTCATTTAAATCATAACCAGTATACACTCACCTAAAGGATTATTAGGAAGACCCATTCAATTTCTCCTTAATGCAATGATCTACTCAACCAATCACATGGCAGTTGCTTCAACGCATTTAGGGGTGTGGTCCTGGTCAAGACAATCTCCTGAACTCCAAACTGAATGTCAGAATGGGAAAGAAAGGTGATTTAAGCATTTTGAGCATGGCATGGTTGTTGGTGCCAGATGGGCCGGTCTGAGTATTTCACAATCTGCTCAGTTACTGGGATTTTTCAGGTTCTTGAACATGACAATGAATTTACTGTACTAAAATGGCCCCCACAGTCACCAGATCTCAGCACAATAGAGCATATTTGGGATGTGGTGGAACAGGAGCTTCGTGCCCTGGATGTGCATCCCACAAATCTCCATCAACTGCAAGATGCTATCCTATCAATATGGGCCAACATTTCTAAAGAATGCTTTCAGCACCTTGTTGAATCAATGCCACATAGAATTAAGGCAGTTCTGAAGGTAAAAGGGGGTCAAACACAGTATTAGTATGGTGTTCCTAATAATCCTTTAGGTGAGTGTATACTCCTAAATGACTACCATTGAATACTAGCTAAAAGTAATGCACTGAATACAGAATCGGATGCTATGTACAACACAACCAATACTCCTAAATTTAAAGTTTCTACCATTTAGTCCTATTCTAAAGTAGCGAACTATATGGAAAACAGTGTGCATTTCAAGAGGTAACCAGAATTAATCTGGATCACAGCTAAGCAGGCCAGCTGACAGGGCCTGGTGGTAGGATTATTGATGAGCACCAGGGTAATCACATACACAATGGGTAATCAGTCTGGAAGAGGTGCTGTTGTTCTCTCTGGAGGGGGAGCAGGACTACAGGGCAGCATCCACGTCACTGCCAATATGGGATGTGTCCCAATGGCTCTGTAATGCACCCTAATTTCAGAATTGCTCTATGTAAGGAAAGTTGTGCATGAATTCTGGGTTTCTAAACAATATTCATTCAGAAACTCAGTTGTTCCTCAATGTAAATCACTTAGGGGTTCCCGTAATCAAGCAGAATGGATTCGATAACCCTTTCAGAGCTTTCCTTTACACAACTTTTCTAATTTCCATTCAGCTCTGCAATTTTCTAATTTCCATTCAGCTCTGCACTTTTCAAATTTCCATTCAGCTCTGCACTTTTCAAACTTCCATTCAGCTCTGCAATTTTCAAATTTCCATTCAGCTCTGCACTTTTCAAACTTCCATTTAGCTCTGCAATTTTCAAACTTCCATTTAGCTCTGCATCTTCTGTATTTATAATTTAGGAATCTCTAAGATCAGGGTTCGAAATGAAGGGGGTCTGGGGGGTCAGAGACCCTCCATAAGTCATTAGGGACCCCCATAAGAATTTTTTTATTTTGGGGGTCCCAGACAAATGTACTTCAACATTAAATAAAATCATCAATAATGATTGTAAAAATGATAGGTCTTTAGAGACTATATGTTACAGCAGTAATTAATTTATTTAGTACCGCAAGGCAGCGATCAGGGCAGGCAGCTGAGGGACTTTCTGTCCAGCCTCACAGTAGGGATGGGCATTATTCATGATACATGTATTTAAGACAGTATTTTGTAATTGATAAGCTTAATGAAGATGGCCTCATATTTTGTATCAAAATACTGTAAAATACTTTGTGAGATGTCTACATGATGACATAATAAATATGCTGCCTCTGACAGGTGCCTAGGCCTGCACGATTAATCGTTATAAAATCGCGATCTCAATTCACCCCTGTTCCCGATTTGAATTTTAAATGACTTCGATTTTAATTAAAAAAAATCTTCTTTTTTTTTTTGCACAGAAATGTTCAAGGAGTTCAGATATAGCTTGTATCAGGGACAAATTTTGTTCAATGTGTTATATGTCACTATTTTTGGTTGCCTATTGTACTGAAATGGCCAGTATGTACTTTCTTTTCTTAATTCATTGAAGCCTCTATGTTTTCAGGCTTGTGGTGTTGTGCAATGTGCTATAGCTGCCAAAAAAATCTATGTTTCGACCTATAATCTGCTACATCTTCGATGTTGATCAGCAGCCAATACAAATATAGAGAGGTAAATGTTCCTACATATCCAGAAGAACACCAATATTGCCGGTCAAGAATGTGTAATATGTATTACAAATGTCAATAGTTTACGTGTCCTTCCCAAATGAGCTAAAATTAGAGAAATACGTTTGTGAAAGCGAATGCAATATTCGCATTGTGTTCGCATTTGCACGAAGCTTTGCAGACGTTTTGTGTTATGTTTGTTTGATGTGACTTTTTCCAAACAGGGATAATAACCTAATCATATAATATTATGTTAAGGTATTTTGTTCTATTATAATCGGTACACAATTATATCTGTACTATCAATCTATTGAACGAAATATAAACAGGCTACAGCCTACATCGTATTTCCTTTAAGTTATATTACTTAACGATATGTCAGAACTTCCACTATTTTGGAGTATGGAGCTATTTTGTTAATCCAGAAGTGTTGCAAACCGACATGTCTTTCATTCCGGAAGGTTTATTAATTTGTGCGACGCTACAGTATGCAGACTAGCCTAATAAATTACCGCCTTCGTTCGTTCCTGTACTTAAATGTGTGCGTTTTTCTTGAGGATTCTAATATATGCACCTATAATTTTGCAAATATTAGGCTACATGAAAATAACAATGAAAAAAGTGATTTCGGATTTCGCCATTTGAACTGTACTGGAGAATTGCTGTGAGGAAAATAGAGTTGTGATTCAGTGTTTTTCTATATAACGCGTGGCTCCGTCTGTGGAATGATTATGCATTTTAGGTGGTGAAATTGTGGGCAACAAATCACCTCATATTGCAGGGAGGCATTATCCCATTTAAATCGCTTTTCTTTTTTTAAATAGCAGTAAATACAGTTGTACAGCTTTATAAGCTGGTCTCTGAAAGAGGAAGTAGACTGTCGTTATCATCAATATGAAATATATACATAGTGCTGTAATAGAGCTACATTTCCATTGAAACATTTAGGTGAATAAGATTTACCAGTTTGTTGGTATTGTTGTTCCAATCAACATGGTTGAGCAATACAACTGTATAAACAACTTTGTACAGTAGGCTACTACTATTCCCTCTCTGGTATAGGCCCATCTCTAGCTCATATGTGCAATAAACATTACATTTTGTGAGGAAGAAAATCGTGGCAGAGAATCGTGATATAAATTCAAAGCAAAAAAATCGTGATTCATATTTTTCCCCGAATCGTGCAGGCCTACAGGTGCCTACTCAGTAATTTGCCCAGACTGGTTGAGATTAGAACAGTAACTTTATCCATGCCTGAAGAATAAGGTCAAGGTGAGAAACATGTTGCCATCTCTTCATCGATTATGTTTTCAACAGTTCAAGTTAAGATTTGATTATTGTTTTTGTAACCTAGGCTAAATTGTTTACCAATTTACGCAATGTTCTTGCTAACTATTTCTGACAGCGCTCACTGTCAGAAAACCCCCTCTGTGAGGTCTGTTTGTTACGTGTTATCTCTCTCTGTTTGTTTGTCGTGTGTGTGCCGGTGTCAGTTTCCTGGGCTACGGTGAGGGGGGGGGTGACGATCGCTCCATGGCCTGACTTTCCTCTCACCTGATTCCACTCTTCAATCATGCACCTGGTCCTGATTTGTCATCCACCACTGCATTTAAGCCACGACTTGACATCCAACCCTCGACGGTTCGTTATTTCACAACATAACCGACCTCCGCTAAGCACCTGCATTCTTACCTGGATTACAAATATTCAGTCCCTCGGAACCCGTCCTGTCACTTCCGCTACTCACCTGCTTACCTACTGTACCTGGATTCTGGAAACCTCACACCACACCATCGGAACACCACCTTGCAAACTTCCAAGAATATCAGCCATTAAGACTTGTTTTCTCACCAACCCGGTCTCACCAAGCTTTTTGTCACTACCTGTACTATTTATAATAAATATGTTATAACTTTTATGGTCTCTGTGCTGCTTTGGGGTTCACCAGGGAAAATCCTGACACTCACAGTTAACGTTAGCTTGCTACTTTCAGCTTATGTTAGGTTTTCTTCAGTTGTGCATGAAAACAATACTAATAAAGCCAATCAGTGTTGTACAACATTACATTTTAATGCCACGATATGGTGTAACTTGTTAAATGCCCACATGTTAGTCAATGGTTTGAGCCTGACTGTGGCTTCTCCAGCACAAGGCAGTGCAAATTGGCATAGTCAAATTATCTGCCATTCCATGTACTCCTAGTGTGTAGGTCAGGCACCTGTAAATTAAATTGCAGAAGTATCGTTGGTGAGCATAATAATCTTGTGCATGAGCTGACTAAAGGTGTCCATGTTGGATGAGCAGTGCGAAAAGAATTGTCAGGCTTGGTGACATGTGGTTGGATGAACCGTGTGTGTATCTGTCCATGGAGTTGCGGAGCTGCCGACAAGGCAGGGTCTGTGGGGAACTGGACAAGACCGAAACCCCACACAAACAGTTAAGACAAAAATCGTGAATGAAAATCCTGTAAGTGCTCTGATTATGTTCTCTCCATAATTGCTTATAGTTCAATATTAGGAGAATCTATATCAAAAGTTGCATTAACTACATACCCATTGTAAAGATTAGAAGAGTACATTTGTCAAAGTTTCTTGCTAGTTTTCTGGGTATTGAAGGCAAATAAGCTGCCAGCTAACACCAGATCTAGCAGCTGGTCTAGTTATTCAAAGCTTTAACAACCTTTTTGCCCAGTTAGTGATGATGAGCAATAACGATGACTTACTTCAAGTCTGTGAGTTGAATCAAGTTAATTTGCTTTGAGCATGAATGAGTGTGTACATGAGAGCTTGGTAAGATACCTAGGAAGCTAATATTATTTTTCTGAATAGTGCATCAAAGAGAGAGTAAGAGGAAAACAAAATTATCAACATTTTCAAGGGTAAATTGTGCTTATGAAAACATAGCGGTTGTTGGGGGAAATTGTAGACATGTCGGCTTAGTGAACACTGATTATTCACAGATGTCTTTATTAAAATGTGATTAATATAGCCAAAGGTTTCACCATAATAATCAATAAGGAGTAATTAAAACAATATTTTGCACCATAGAGTACAGTTTTGCACCAGCTGACCCCACCTCAGCCCAGTCCAGCCGTGTACAGCCCAGCTCAGTTCAGCCTACTGTCCATGTCAGCCAAGTAAACACCAGCCAAGTACAGGGAATTTAAATTCAGGTTCAAAGTAGTTTTACTTGTTATCAGATTGTACTACTTTCTCCACTTCTCAATGGCACATAGTAAAATGTCTTACTAAATCCAAATCATATGAATAATTTTAACCAAATAATACAATAGACTATGTACTGTAGTATAACAAACAAATAGACAAATACAGCATATTACAAATCATCATTAAGACTTTCACATGTATATCTTCATATATTCATGTTATAGGATACCTAAACAATCAAAGCAATAACATCCCAGTGAAAAGGTCTGTGCATGGCCCTGACAAAGTTTTATTAAACGTTTCCCCAAAGATTTTGCTTTGGATAATGGATTTACTATTTTTAAACAAAGTAAAACATCTACCCACTAGGGACAGTCTTTTCAGATCTCGTTATTATTCAATCCAGTGGCCATTTGTTTTACTCCATGTAATGTAACATAAGGGAGGATAAATGACATTTGCAATTGAACTAGCCCTTTGGAGCCCAAAATTGCTTGAAATACGTTCTGACTCTGAGGGAATTTAGCAAAACCGAAATATGTGAAATATGAATGTATGAGAGGGTCAATTACGTTAGCAGGGAACTAAGTTTAACAACCGAATAACGTTCATTATGAACATCTGAAGGTCATGACGTAGCACATAAGTAGCTTAGGTTTTGCTAGGGCAGGGGTCGGGGATGGTGGATGGGCGTATACATTTTCGACTTTAATGCCAGTGTTTGCGAGATCAAATCGAGATGGATACTTTGTGTGTGTTTTGTTGTCCATTGCAGCATGATACAGAAAGGTTTTTTGTAATGTTAACCCTAAACTTAATCTTTAACTGGTAGTAACCTCATGCCTAACCCTGACCTTAACCGTGAATGTTGAAAAATAATTTGAAATGCTATGGAATGTATGGAATGTGTGAAATGTTCTCGCATTAATACATGAAATGAAATGAATGTGCAGGTGCAATGTAATAGAAGGACAAATATAGCCTAATATCAAAATGTGCTGCTGAAACATTAAAAAAACGAATATGTTGACATTTAATATAATTCATATTTGCAAAACAGTTTCCTGAGAATTTTAATTTGGGAGATTACCCTTGGAGCATTTAACTGCCTTGCTCAAGGACAGAATCACCCGTTATTCATCTTGTCATGTCAGGAATTAGATTTATTTAAGGTGCCTTTTTGCTCTGGGGTGGGGGGTTACCCGCTAGCGTATACCCACTTCTCCAGATACCACTACACTACTGGGCTAAATCCAAACCGTAATCCTTCCTACAGCATTAGTAGGGGTGTCCTCAAAGTTTTGCCTACAGTAGATAGTGTAGCAAGGTAGTCTTCAGAATTTTTTATAATGAAATTTTAGGGAACCCCCAAGTCATTTCAAACACTGCCTAAGATATAACTTTTTTAGCTACGGCAAAAAACAGCACATACTGTTCCTGAGGTCCTCGTAGACCATGACATAGTAGTGACTGATACAGGTACAGTTAAAAGACAGAACTGCCTACATTTAAAATCAGTTTGCAATTCATTGCTCTGCAGAGGCAGTTGTTTTGTCAGAAAAAGCCTTGATCCTGGACAATGTGGCTTCTTCTGCAAACAACTGCAGTGACGTTAACAATGAGCAAGACACTGAACACATCACCTTGGCTGCTACATCAAGATACATCACTCTGTTGTAACATGAACAGGGTGCAGGGATACACAGTGACAAATATGAAGGAGATTCCATTCTGAAAGAAACACTATTAACAAAACAAATGATTATAGTATGAGGTGTCTAAAGCTTTAAAGAAAACACTGAACAAAACCTATGTACATACTACAATAAGACAATGAGCTACAGCCAACTGAACACAACCAATAACCTAAATAGAGACACTAATGAAGGAATGGAAACAGCTGTGAACAGTAGCCTTAGAATCTGAGTGATCTATGGGTAGAAACAGTGGCCGAATCCCAATGTTCATATTCACAGACTCATGGACTTTGAAGTGTGTTCTCGTTAAGTCTGTGAGGGCAGTCCCACTGTCAAAAGTGTGCAATGGCTCCCGCAGACATTTAGAGCCTTTTACAGTTTGCACCCTTTTTGCTAGTCTGTATTTCTGCAGAATTTGCCTGAGGGAATTTGCCCACAGTTCATTGCGTTGTGATGTTACAGTGGTTACCAGGTAAAGCCTGGAAGCGGGACAATTCACGGCAAACCCACCTTATAAAAAATGAAAGAACAGTAAACAAACTAGCATGGAAGGAGCAACCCTGGCATTAACAGAGAACACATGAAATCAGGTGAAGACAATCACCTTATTACTCACCTAGTTTATTCAACTATTTTTAGTTTTTGCTTATTGATGCGGTTTTGACCAAGAAAAGGGGAAATTTGATTATTGACAAATACAGATGATTATTGACAGTCATCAACTCTGTAGGGCAAGAGCCTGCAAGACGTACAGTATAAATCAGGCAGTCAGCCCCTTAAGTTCCTTGGCCACGAAGAAAGTAAAAATCTTAAAGTAAAAAGTAGACAGTCCGATTGACAACTAACATCTGACACAGAGTTAGTGGAGTCAGTAGCACCACCCTGTCACATCCAGTAGGGGGCAACTGTGACACTACATCACGCAGTTCAACTCTAAATGTATGGTAAGTGATTGTTTAATTGCAATAACTCCCAGTGGACTTGGAACAGTAAATATTGCATTTATTGCATGTGTTTTCCGAAGCAAATCTGATACTATTCTGGTACACACTGTTTCCTGATCCTTATGTGCTGGAAGGAATGCATTCATACACACACTTTTCTCTCATTGTGGGAATGAGCCTTCACGTGCCACAGTAATCTAATTCTCTGCCTCGCAGCACTACTGCATCACGGTGGCCCCAGTTCATATCTTGGTCCAGCGTTTCGACGATGCCCGGATTTTCAGCATGGCGAAGCACGATATTGTACCTTGTTAAGTTGCTCTCTAGTGACACATTTTGCATAGGTCGGGCACCTGTGGATTCAAAAACTGATTTTTATAGTTGACATGTACACTCCCATGAATGTCAACTCAGGGCGTTAGTGTTGAATTTGCAGTGGAATAAGAGAGGGCCTGGTGACACGTGCGTAAAGGAAGCATGTGATGTATAATCAACCTTCTTACACCTGCTGATGGTTTGCCAATGAAACAAGGCTTAATGGATATTGGACATGACAAATTGGGATGGGCGAAAAAATTGGTAACAAATTACAGTTGTATGCAAATGTTTAGGCACCCCTGACAATTTCCATGATTTTCATATAAATAATTGGGTGTTTGGAAAAAAAATCATTTTCATCTATTAAGTAACTGAAGGACACAGTCATTTCAGTAGTGAAATTAGGTTTATTGGATAAACCGAAAATGTGCAATATACGAAATCAGACAGGTGCATACATTTGGGCACCCCAACAGAAATATCACATTAATATTTAGTTAAGCCTTCTTAGTAGACCCTTCCTATAGCCTGGAATGAGTGTCTGGATTCTGGATGAAGGTATTTTGTACCATTCCTCCTTGCAAAACATCTCCAGTTAGGTTGGATGGTTGCAGAGCATGGACAGCCCGCTTCAATGATATTCAGGTCTGGAGACTGGGATGGCCATTCCAGAACATTGTACAAATGTTTAAATGCCAGAGTATATTTTGAGAAGTGTTTTGGGTCTATGTCTTGTTGAAATAGCCAACCCCAGCATAACTTCGACTTTGTGACTGATTCCTCTACATTACTCACAGTTATAGTATCTGCTGATATTGAGTAGAATTCATGCAACACTCAACTTGAACAAGATTCCCAGTACCGGCACTGGCCACACAGCCCCACAGCATGTTGGAACCTCCACCAAATTTTACTGTGGGTAGCAAGTGTTTGTCTTGAAACGCTGTGTTCTTTTGCCGCCATGTATAACGCTCCTTGTTATGACCAAATAACTCCATTTTTGTTTCATCAGTCCACAGCCCCTTTTTCCAAAATGAAGCTGGTTTGTCCAAACGTACATTTGTATACCTCAGGCTAATCTGTTTGTGAAGTGTGTGCAGAAAAGGCTTCTTCCGCATTACTCTCCCGTACAACTTCTGTTTGAATTGTTGGACGATGCTCAGTGACACCATCTGCTGCAAGATGATATTGTAGGTCTTTGGAGGTGGTCTATGGGCTGTTTTTGATCATTCTCACCATCCTTCACAGCCTGATCTCCTAGAAATCCGTGAGACTGCCACGGAATATAAACCTCAGAATCCGTGACAGTTCCACGGAATGGCCGAAAATTCTGTGAAATGGACACGGATCAAATTCCGTGGCAGTTTCACGGAAAAGTCCGCGATTGGCGCACAGTGAGACCTTGTTGTTAATTCGATGTAAGCCTTTCCCAAACCCCTAAC
>JACXGM010035438.1:0-11689 GCA_016801145.1 Umbra pygmaea | reverse complement strand
CTTTCGTTTACTTCAGCAGATGTTAAAGCTATTTCCTAATTCTAACAAGATTATCAGTCATCAATTGATGGGGAATTCATAATGATACCACATTGGATAGTAGGCTTTAGTACTAAATGGTAGACTATAGTAAAATAAAAAGTGCTTAGAGCTGCTAAATGTATTTGTAGTTTGTTGATTTCCAAGTATAAAATTTGTTTAAATGTTTTCAGTGTGCGTGTATCCGTTTTTTTACATTTCCATCTCATTTTACCAAAACCGTGATAATATTGATAACCGTGATAACTTTGGTCACTATAATCGTGATATGAAATTTTCATATCGTCCCATCCCTAATGAACAGAGGAGGATTTTGACAGCGAGGGATTTGAGTTGGAAGATAATGAGGAGTTTTGAGGGAGGTGGTAGAGAATTAGCTGCTGCGCAAGGCAAAGCAGTTCACCCGCAAACCGTATTTTTACCGATGACATTTAGACGTTGTTGGTGACGGAAACTAATCTGTACAACGAACATAATGAATAAAAAGCATAATAAATAGTAGTATAATTATGGTGATTGTTGATATTGATAATAATAAATACAATAATGTTAGTATATAAATACAATACTGGCATAATGAATAACTAGCATAATAAAGCCTGTGATTCTTACCTTTAAAATGAATTTTATTTCATGTTTCTATGTGCTAGGTTTTGGTAGATGTTGACAATTCTTAGTTTTTTTCGGAAAACCCTCAGGAGATAAGGATATTTATCCTAGAATAACATTGGATTTCACAAGCATTTTTAGCAGGCGTTTTAGGCATCAATGGGTTAAAAACCTAGCAGCCGGAGACTGGAGACGCTGTAGAGAACGTTCTGCTGCCTGCAACATCCTCCTGCTCCAGCATGACCGATTTGGCGGTGGCTCAGTAATGGTGTGGGGTGGCATTTCTTTGGGCCACACAGCCCTCCGTGTGCTCGCCAGAAGTAGCCGGACTGCCATTAGATACTGAGATGAGATCCTCAGACCCCTTGTGAGACCATATGCTGGTGCGGTTGGCCCTGGGTTCCTCCTAATGCAAGACAATGCTAGACCTCATGTGACTGGAGTGTGTCAGCAGTTCCTGCAAGAGGAAGGCATTGATGCTATGGACTGGCCCGTCCGTTCCTCAGGCCTCCGATTGAGCACATCTGGGACATCATGTCTCGCTCCATCCACCAACGCCACGTTGCACCACTGACCGTCCAGGAGTTGGCCAATGCTTTAGTCCAGGTCTGAGAGGACATCCCTCACGAGACCATCCGCCACCTCATCAGGAGCATGCCCAGGCGTTGTAGGGAGGTCATCCGGGCATGTGGAGGCCACACACACTACTGAGCCTCATTTTGACTTGTTTTAAGGACATTGCATCAAAGTTGGATCAGCCTGTAGTGTGATTTTCCACTTTGATTTTGAGTGTGACTCCATATCCAGACCTCCATGGGTTGATGCATTTGATTTCCATTGATAATTTTAGTGTGATTTTGTTGTTAGCACATTCAACTATGTAAAGAAGAAAGTATTTCATACGATTAGTTCATTTATTCAGAGCTAGGATGTGTTTTTTAGTGTTCCCTTTATTTTTTGAGCAGTGTACATGTCTCATGTCCTTAAAGCTTAGAATCTTGGGGTTCTAGCAAATATCTCGGTTTTAGTGTAGCTATAAAATTCACAACATATCAACGCCATATGTTGCGCTCATCTTTTGCAAGCAACATATATTATGTTTGAGAGAGCAAAGGACTGGAGTTGCAAGTGCAGAACTGTAGTTGCGAGAAGAAACCTTGTGTCACTCATGCATCCGCTACATTGCGCATGCACAGCAAGTGTTGTGTGGAACTAGCAATTAAGACGTTGCATTTATAACTTTGAGCAAGCCAAAATAATGTTGCAAGCAGTAAATTACTGTGAAAGGATACGTTTTTCACACACTAACAGTATTCATCAAAATCAAGACTCTGACCATTGCCCACATGTGAATGCCTACTCTCATGCAAGTTTCCAATCCACTCACAATGTCGGCTTTGGTCTCAGAATTGTATATATTTTTGATACAGGTAAACATCAGTTCAAAGATTTATCCAATGAAATAGACTGGATTATTCCATTGAATGCAATTGGTTTGGCTTTATTTGTTAAAAATCCACTGATTGGATCTGGCACATTTCGATCAGCACAAAAAACGTCTATGACCGATGTTAATCCAAATCCCCAGTTTTTTTTATTACATCCTAAAAACTATTAAAGGAGTGTTCCACAGTAAATCAGTTTCATAGTATACCATTTACAAATGTTACCATAGATGATTTATGTCATATACACGTCTGTTCTTTTTCAATATATCAGAGAAAAGCCGATTAGTATATTTCAGTTCCTTTCGCATCCACTGGGGTGCTTCTGTATCAGTCTAAACTTGAGTTACCACAACTTCCAGAATTCCAAGCGAATTTAGTGCCCGTCCCCGTTTGAACACACCGTAACAGAACATGGGCAATTCAACAGTAGAGCTTGACGCTAGAAAGTTATACATATTCGTTTTTGAAATTGTAGTCTAATTTCTATTCATCATGCCCTTTTGGTGTTCTGTACCTGGTTGTAAAAATTACAAGCAAGCCCAAAAAGAAGGAGTAATCTTTCACACTTTACAATAGGCTATAAAAAGTTAGGGTCTGCAGTCGGCATTTTAGGTCGGAAGATTACGAAAGGGATCTACGTGCTGAATTAACCGGCACTACAGCCTGAAGGCGGCTGAAAAGCGATGTGATCCCATCAATTTTTTTTTATCTAGAAAGAGTAGCCTATATATAGTAAGATACAGTAATTTACACAGTCAGCTAGCTACTTAATACAGCTGGCACACTACACATACAGTACAATAACATTACCACACAGACACGATGTGTGCTCCATTATCAAGGTACAGAAAATAGGTTTAATAAACTTACTCATCTGTTAATTAGTCCTCCTGCTACGTCTCTCTCCATGTGTGCTGGAAAACTTCAGTGATTCAGTGACGCATATGCGGTCGTCAGTCATTTTTGTTTAAGCCTTACAAGTAAAGCTATTCCACAATCCCATTCATTGTAGTAAGTGCTTTTTCCTTCAGTAGACATTGATAGACAAATTCCCACAGAAGCACTTAGGCAATTAGAATTTAACCGCGTTTCAACTGGATTAGTTATCTGTAGAACATGCTGCCTTATTGAAGCTGGATATCAAACTCCATTTGTTGTAAATGTTCTTCGGTGTGCTCGGGCACAAACATGTTGGTTGGATGTCACTCAGAATGTAAAAGCAAGTTGTAAAATTCCTCATCTGCAAATTCTAGGTAAGTAGCAATTGTGTTACCAGCGACTGTGGTTACGAACTGTTTCACAGAAACCAGAGGACCTGCCGGGTGGGCGGGGCTTGGAACAAGGAAGTCAGCGTTGTAGTTCTCTACATACTGAAAAAATCATACCACCTCGTCTGTTTAGCATTAAAACGGCTGATCGAAACATCACAGAAAGACAAGCTATAGCTTAAAAAATCAAGGACAACCGAGGCTTTAATGAGTAGGTTTGAAAGCCAGATCAGTCGAGCAGGGATGCTTATTTTCGCGACCGAATACAAGCCTGTATTCAAATTTCCTATCTCCAAGGTCCATTGGATTTCCACCGTGACGTCAGCGTGTGAAAATTTCCCGCGAAATTTCAAATCTTGCCCCTACACTAGCCAGGCATGGGTGAAACATATCTCACTGTTCTACAAATGTCTGGGGGGAGCTACTAGCACCTCCAGATAGCTGTAGGGTGAAGTATCCCTTTAATTTTGTTATATTTCTATTGTCCATGGTGTAAATTATTGCAAGCAGTATACTTTCACTTCACAATAAACCATCATCTTACTGTACCTCGTTTACACTTGGACCTGCCATCGCTTTTTTTATAGCAGATGCTCGCGTGACACAAGGTTTCTCCTCGCAACTACTGTTCTGCTCCTGCAACTCCAGTCCTTCGCTCTCTCAAACATTATCAATGTTGCTTGCGCGAGACGTTCTGCGTGCGCGTGACATTTGGCGTTGATCTAACGCCATAGACTACTTAATGTCAACTATGTGTGTTGAAAACAATGACATTTTACTTAGGAAATATAGGACACCAGGAAAATACTGCTCTTTCTTACATTAAATAACTCTAATTCATATTGTTTACTTTGTAGTCATGGCCTCATTGCAAATATCGGGCTCATAATTTTTCCAGCTTATCTTGAGTTTTGTTATGAATATTTGCAGTCTATGAATCACCATATATTGGGTGATACAAAAAGGCTATAATTGTAATTCAATTTAATATTTTCCTTGCAAATAGTATGACAACGCAACAACGATATTTGCTGAATAATTACATTGATAATGCTAATATCTCTCTGTACCAGTTGCCAACTTTCTTGCCCTCTTGATAATAAATCATAAGCTTGGCACATTTGGCAGCATCCTCCTCCAATGCCTTTTTTTCAACCTGGCTTTTTCAGCCCCTCCTGGCCTCTTCCTCCCTGATGCATATCTTTACGGTAGGGCAGGCTACCGATAGCTGGGCCAATCTGAGAACTTTTTGGAAAAGACGGGCTATAGACCTCACCAACAACATTTGGAAGGGGAGAACTCCCTCACATGGTACAACCCATGCAGAGGCTGTAGTGCCCAAATACGGAACGTGTGTCGTATTTTTAAAATACTTTTACAAAGTTGAACAAATTGGGCAGCAGCATGTGTTGAAAACGGTTCAATCAACCAACGTTGCTGCGCTTCAAGCATCATGTCTGTGGCTAACCATAGGAGTTGGCCTAATCACACAAATACATTAACGTAACGTTCAAGAAAGTATATATATATTTACAAATTACGTTGGTGTTTTATTTTAAATGTTTATGTTGCATCTGGTTAGTTCTTGCCAACACCTACTGGTCCGTCCCCCACCAACTTATGTTCGCCCTGAACTTCTTCTATATCCCTGATCCCTGCAAAAGGTTGATCCAAATACTTTGAAGATCTCCAGATATATTGCACTCATGAAGATTTCATCACAAAGTGGGAACAACTTGAAGTTGGCATTGCAATGGGGTGCTCATTCTCCCCCATTTTGTTTCTAGCAGCATTAAATATCCTCATTTAGACAAGGCAGGTGGTCAGAGGATTGAAGTTGCCGTCAGGCCAAGGTTACCTCTGCTGAGAGGGTACATGGATGACGTTACCACTATACTCCAGACAGCTCCATGTACGGTGAGACTGCTTAAGCAGTTAGATGAACTTGTGGACTAGGCAAGAATGAGGATCAAGCCCTCGAAGTCACAAAGCTTGTCCCTTGAGAAAGGGATCAGGGGGGACTGTACCGTCTTTAGTGCTGGTGGCGAGAAAATCCCATTGCTGTCTAGCCAGCCTGTCCAGAGCCTCTCTGACACAGATGGGGAACGTGGTGAAGAAGCAGGTGACAGAAGGCCTCACCAGGATCAACCACAGTCAGCTCCCAGGCAAGTACAAGGTTTGGTGTTACCAATTCACGCTCGACCAGAGGATAATGTGGCCACTGAAGATGAGCCAAGTCCCCTCCTCCACTGTAAGCAAGTTGGATAGCTTGGCAAATCTTTTACATCAGGAAATGGCTTGGTCTGCCAAGATGCCTTTCAGATGTAGGCCTCTTTGGCAGAACCAAGCTTCAACTGCCCCTGCATTCCATCAGCGGGGGATATAAGCAGGAGAAGGTGGGGCTGGTCATGCAGCTATTAGAATCCACAGACCAGCTGGAGAGCTGCAGACGCCCAGGTATGAACCAGAAGTAAATGGAAAGCTGAGGAGGATGTTGATCTGGCAATAAGAAGACTACAACACCGGGAGTGCTTGAAGCTGCCCATGAGCAGAAACGGGCAAAACATGCTGACCTGGCTGTAGAGTGCAGGGAGGCTGGGTGGAGCGCAATCACAAAGGGGTGCTGGGGGTTTATTTTTATTTCATTTATTTTTGAAAGGGACAGTGCATATTAATAAACATTACTGTAAATGTGCCAGAATTAGCCAAAAAGGCTAGTTTTCATCTGTAGTCCCTTGCCAGATGTTACCAATGGCTTCCTAAAAGAAAACAATAATAGGCATCCTAACATGATCGTGACCTTAGCTACAAATATAAATAAATGTGTACTGGATAAAATCTATTTTTTTCCTATATATAACAACTACAAATTAAATTACATACACACACCACAGACACACACACAGTCACTTTGTTAAAGCTACCACTTTGCAATCCACAAAACCCAATTCAGCATAGGGCCTACAAAATAAAATGAAAGTATAATCCGGCATGATGTATCACAATTCCGTAACTTGCTATCCACACATACACATACATATACATACAAATATATACATATACTATACATATAGTAACATACACATATACACATACACATACATGCATATACACATACACACACACATGTACACATACATACACACACATACATATACATACACAGATACATACATGCACATACATACACACACGCACACACAAGCGCACACACACACATACTCTAAAAGTAAAACAGAAAATGAAATGAAATACTTAAAAAAAAGAATCAAATACAATCAGACAATTCAA
Source organism: Umbra pygmaea (assembly GCA_016801145.1). NCBI lineage: Eukaryota > Metazoa > Chordata > Actinopteri > Esociformes > Umbridae > Umbra > Umbra pygmaea. The sequence continues at coordinate 5,034 of JACXGM010035438.1, read as the reverse complement.
TGTTGACATTGTTGGGTTGTAACTAGCCATGTTTTTGCATTAGACTTAAATGAGTAATAAGATGGAGACTCTTATTGATTGTGGTATTGTATTCCATTGATGTGCTGCCTTTATGGAAAAGACAGCCTGGCTGAATGCAGTTTTTAACGGGATTGTGCAGTCCCCCCTAGCTGCACCTCTAGTTACTCTATTAGTACTACATTTTAATACAAAAAAAATCTGAGGGGGAGGAGCTAAGCCATGCATGATTTTGTAAACTGCACTGACATTTAGCTTAATAAGATTTTCCCACGTAAGCAATTTCTACTTTTTAAAATGTGGCAATGATGAAATCTTTTTATCTAATATTTTTAGTGCTTGTTTGTACAATGACTCCAATGGCTTCATTGCAGTGTAATGTGCAGTAGACCAAGTTATCATACAGTATGTAATATGAGAGAGAACCATGGAAAAAAAAAACTTTAGCTGCGTGTTTTGAAAGAAAATTTCTAATAAACCTGAAATTTGGTAAATTAAACATTACTTTGTACCAATTTTCATAATATGTGTTGTGAAATTGAGCCTTGAATTTATGTATAATCCCAAATATTTAAACTCTGTTACAACTTGCAACATTTCTCCCGAAATAAAAACATCTGGGAACACACTAAGCATTTATTTTTTGGAAAAGTACATGCACACAGTTTTTGATATATTTAGCTGTAAGCGGCAATGATTAAGCCAAGATGTAACCCCCAGCATAGCATTTGTTAGTTTAGTTGCAACCTCTTCTTGAGTTTTCCTGTGACAGAAAATAAGTGTCATCAGCATACATCAAAATATCACATTTCCCACACACTGAAGGCAGATCATTAATGTACATGCTAAGCAAAATTGGCCCCAGTACAGAACCCTGTGGAACACCAGTTGATAATTGCAATAGTTTGGAATTATGGTTATCAATAGTGCATGATAGATAAGATTTGATAAGATGTATAAATTCTATGGAAAAGTTTAAATTAAATAGTTTATTTATAAGAATTGAATGGTTAACAGTGTCAAAATGCTTTTCGAAGATCAAGGAAGACATCTCCCACAACTCCACCTTTGTCCATCAATGACTTAATGTTTTCAATGAAGTAACATGTAGCTGTTTCTGTAGAGTGATTCATTCTAAAACCAAATTGCGTTGGGTCTAATGAAAAGGAGCTGTTGTCAAGGTGATCTTTGATCTGCTTAGCAATCAATTTTTCATACACCGTTGATATAGTAGGAAGGATACTGATAGGCCTATAGTTCTCAGAAAGAAGAGGATCACCACTTTTAAATATAGGAACCACAACAGAAGATTTCCATGATTCTGGAAATCTCCCCAGATTCAATGAATTATTAATCATTTGTGTCAGAGGGCAAAATATTAAGGGGCCAATTTCTTTCAACATTAATGAGTCCATTCCAAATACATCCTTTGCTCTTGAGGACTTGAGAGTATTGATTATCTTTGCCACCTGAGATTCAAGTACCGGTATTGGGTATATTGATGGTTCATTTGTATCAATTGAAACATTATTAACAGGATTTGTGTTGAGTTGTAAAGCCCTGGGCTATGGTAGAAAAAGACTCGACAAAGTATTGGTTAAATATCGTAGCCACCTCTACTGGATTCTGTACAATTGTATCTTTGAACTGTAATTCAATTACTTTTTTATTGGTAATTTTCTGAACAGTTAGTTTCTTAATCTGAAACCGGGTCCAGATGGTTTTTGGATTCCCAGAAGAGTTTTCAATAATGGTGATAAAAAAGTCAGCTTTTGCTTTTCTCAGTTGTCTTGTTATCATATTTCTTAGCATTGTAAATTTCTGCCTATCATGGGTTATCTTTGAATTTGTAGCTATTTTGAGAGCGCTGTCTCTGGCTTTCATAAGTTTTTGCACATTATTAGATATGATGTAATACCTATGAATTCATTTTTACCAGAATGTGTAATGAGTCGTCTGCCAGTCCATTTTCTTAATATAAGCACCATATTGTGATCTAATAATCCAGTTATCATATTGTATGATTTAGAGATCCTTTCTGGTCTATTAGTAAAAATCTGGTCAATTTGGGTACTGGTCCTATTTGTGATACGTATTAGACCTTTGACCACCTGAGTCAAGTTAAAATTATCAGTAATTTGCTTCAACTTTTTCCTTGAGCACTTGTCTTCCCAGTTTAAGTTAAAATCACCCAATACAATGACCTCTTGAAGTCGCACTGATTCAGCATCTCCTTAAACCGATCATAGAAGCCAGTGTTGGATGATGGTGGACAATACAATACTATGAGTGTGTTAGACACCTGGGGTGCAAGAATCATATTTAAACCGAATTTCTATTTCATTGAATCTCAGAGCAGAGGATAGTGTCTTTTACAAAGACCATAACCCCGCCCCCTTTCATACTGGACCGATCCATCCTGAAGTGTACATAACCCGGTTTGTGGGCTCCTCAACCTCTGGTCTGCTCTGCGATATGGGTGTACAGGAGAAAGGCACTGGAAAGCCATGAAAGAGCTGGCAGAAGAGGCAGTTTTTGGCTGTGGCTGAGAAGGAAGGCAAAGAGTTGGGGTCCAGTCACCACCTAGGGCATCAGCAAGTGGTGGCAGGGAGAAATGTTTACAAATGTCATTGGTGTGTTATTTTAAAGGTTTTTGTCGCATTGTTAGTGATTGGTCCATAGTATGCCTGTCAGTGAGTATGAGTGTCAGTGAGGGACCTTCGTTCATACATGATTTTGATAGTGTTTTATGGAAGCGTTTTGCCCAGCTTCTTTACATATGTGTCATAATTATGTACAACATTGTAGGAGCTTTTTTGTTAAAAAATGAACATGTTTTATCCTGAACGTAGCCCTGCGTGGTCAGGCTAGTACTTTGAATGTACAATAAATATGTGTATTTTGTGCAAAACCTGCCATTTGTTTTGATATGTTTTGAACACCCCTTGGTTACCTACTAGAAATCAGCAATGCATTCCTTTCTGTGAAATTTGAACCAATGACTAATGATAAGACTGCTGGTCTTTGTCCGGGGTGTTGAAAACTGTGCAAGTTATAAATATGATGAAAGGCGTTTTCACTGCTCTCTCAAAGTCGTGCATTGCAGGCAAACAATAGGTATTATATGTGACATAGAGCTAAATGTCTGTTAAAATAGTGTTCGATAGCAATGTAGGTAATTGAGGTGATGTCACTTTGCCATAACTTGGCTTTGTACCAAACAACTCCCCTGATGTGTGTGGCTTTCATTGATCTTAATAAAAATGTCTGCCAATTGTGCTGCTAAAATGTGATTTTATTGGCATAAACTACTGCCATTGGAAAGGTTTGACTTAGTTAGCAGCTTTGTTGTAGTCATCACAATCATGTTTTTTTTTTAGAGCTGACTGGAAAATGAATAACTGTTTGCAACGACACCCCAACTGGAAGCCTGCCTAAGCGAGTTGGCTGAATGGACATGCTACTGGGTCGCGTGAATATTTAAAATATGCATACCGGTCCGTAGTCTAAAATAGGTTGGTAACCCCTGCTTTAGATGCTTCCTATAGCCTGTAATGAGTGTCTGGATTCTGGATGATTTTGAATCATTCCTCCTTGCAAAACATCTCCAGTTCAGTTAGGTTTGATGGTTGCTGAGCATGGACAGCCTGCTTCAAATCACCCCCCAGATTTTCAATAATATTCAGATTTGGGGACTGGGATGGCCATTCTAGAACATTGTACTTGTTCCACTGCATAAATGACAAAGTGGATTTTGAATAGTGTTTTGAGTCATTGTCTTGTTGGGGCTGGAAATTTCAACATAACTTCAACTTTGTGACTGATTCTTCTACGTTATTCTCCAGTATCGGCTGAAATTATGTGGAATCCATGCTACCCTCAAATTTAATTTTGGCTTGTCCAAATGTGCATTTGCATACCTCAAGCAACTCTGTTTGTGGTATGTTTGCACAAAAGGCTTTTTCCGCAGCACTCTCCCATACAGCTTCTCCTTGTGCAAACTAAAGTGCGCTGAATTGTTGAATGATGCACAGTGACACCCTCCACAGCAAGATGATTTTGTAGGTCTTTGGAGGTGGTCTGTGGTAGGGCTGCACGATATTGGAAATAAATTACAGGTATTCAAATCAACAAAATGACATGGGTGCCTAACTTTATGCACCTGTCTATTTTTGTTCAAAAGTTCAGTTGTTTATTTATCATATGCATCGAATTACATCACATCATCCTATACAGAGAAATTCTTTTGACATGGCTCGACACATCTATGCAGTGGGCTTAAAAGAGATTTAAACAATATAAAGAATAATAATAATACGCTATGTACTGAGCAATGATCTGGAAAATGTACAACACTAGAAGTAATAAATATTATAGATTTGGCATGGAAAATTGCTTTTAAAGGTGCACTTTGATTCTGCTACATTAGATGTAGAGAGCATGAAATGACCAGAGAATGTTAGTGCTCAACAGATGATTTGTGATCAGTGTCAGTGTTTCATGTTGAGCAGCTGAATGGCCTGGGGGAAGAAACTGTTAAGTCTAGTGGTCCATGCCTTGATGCTCCGGTAACATCTACCAGACGGCAGCAGCGAGAAAAGTTCACGGCCTGGATGGCGGTGATCTTTAAGAATGTTCTTTGTTTTCCTAAGGCATCGCTTCTGGTAGATGCCTTGCACGGAGGGGGGGCAGCAGCCTATGATGCGCTCCGCTGACTTCACCACCCTCTGAAGGGCCTTACGATTAGCAGCGGAGCAGTAATGCAGCCTGAGAGGATGCTCTCAATGGTGCAGCTGTAGAAGTTTATTAAAATCCTGACTAGGGCTGAACGATTTTGGAAAATAATCTAATTGCGATTTTTTTCACCAAAATTGCGATTGCGATTCAATATGCGATTATAATGACTGTTATAATGACATGAGGTGATGCATGAATTGATGAATACATTTTTTATTTAACTACTTCAATCATAATAGTATATTTGAACTTCCAAACCAATCTTGTAAATATCAGAAC
>JACXGM010035437.1:0-11680 GCA_016801145.1 Umbra pygmaea | reverse complement strand
ATAGACATTTCACCCAATGCCAAATAAATAGATATTTCAACCAATGTAGAATAAATAGACATTTCACCCAATGCAGAATACATAGACATTTCAACCAATGTAGAATACATAGACATTTCAACCAATGCTTAATACATAGACATTTCACCCAATGCAGAATACATAGACATTTCACCCAATGTAGAATAAATAGACATTTCAACCAATGTAGAATACATAGACATTTCAACCAATGCTGAATACATAGACATTTCACCCAATGCAGAATTCATAGACATTTCACCCAATGCCAAATAAATAGATATTTCAACCAATGTAGAATAAATAGACATTTCAACCAATGCAGAATACATCGACATTTCACCTAATGTAGAATACATTGACATTTCACCAAATGCAGAATACATAGACATTTCACCCAATGCAGAATACATAGACATTTCACCTAATGTAGAATACATAGACATTTCACCCAATGCAGAATACATAGACATTTCACCCAATGTAGAGTACATAGACATTTCACCTAATGTAGAATACATAGACATTTCACCCAATACAGAATACATAGACATTTCACCTAATGTAAAGTACACAGACATTTCACCCAATGCAGAATACATAGACATTTCACCTAATGTAGAATAAATAGACATTTCACCCAATGCCCAATAAATAGATATTTCACCTAATGTAGAATACACAGACATTTCACCCAATGCAGAGTACATAGACATTTCACCCAATACAGAATACATAGACATTTCACCTAATGTAAAGTACATAGACATTTCACCTAATGTAGAATACATAGACATTTCACCCAATGCAGAATACATAGACATTTCACCCAATGCAGAATACATAGACATTTCAACCAATGTAGAATACATAGACATTTCACCCAATGCAGAATACATTTCAACCAATGTAGAATACATATGCATTTCACCCAATGCAGAATACTTAGACAACTCACCAATGCAGAATACATCAACATTTCACCCAATGCAGAATACATAGACATTTCACCAAATGCAGAATACATAGACATTTCACCCAATGCAGAATACATAGACATTTCCCCCAATGCAGAGTACCTTAACATTCTATGTTGTACCTTTTACTCCTGAATTCACTGGGGGTTATGTGATGAACATATACAGTTGTGCTAATAGGTTTGCACACCCTGGAAGAAATTATGAAATTTTGCCATACATTTTGCCAGTATGACTCTTCATGCAAAAAATCTGACTGTCATGTAAGGAGAGTTATCATATGAAGCCATTTCTCAAACAGTTATTTGGCTCCTTTTTAAACTGTACTGATAGTAGAAATCTCCCAAATGACCCTGATATTTACATACCCTTGAATATTTGGACTTGTTACAGACACTAGGTGACACACACAGGTTGAAATGGCAATTAAAGGTTAATTTCTCCCACCTGTGGCATTTTTAATTGCAGTTTGTTTCTGTGTATAAATAGTCAATGTGGCTATGCTGGCAAACTGTAATTTGGAGTGACAAGACCAAAATAGAGCTTTATGGTCACAACCATAAGCGTTATGATTGGAGAGGAGACAACAAAGCCTATAGTGAAAAAAATACCATCCATATTAGCCAGACACATGGTGGTGGCTCACTCATGTTGTGGGTGTGTGTGAACTCTAAAGAGGATCATTGTGAAAATTGATGGCAAGATGAATGCATTCTTCTGCACAAAATCTATGCATGGGACGCTCTTGGACTTCCAGCACGACAATTACAGTAAGCACAAGGCCAAGATGACCCTCCAGTGGTTACTGAAGGTTCTGGAATGGCCATCACAGTCTCCTGACCTTAATATCATTGAGCCACTCTACATTGAGCCACTCTACAATCCTACAGTTGAATATGAATCCCATGAGAAATAAAGATAATTTGTTTTGACAAACTTGTTTTCTATGCTCACTCGTGTTTTCTTAAAAAATTGTTAATCTATTACCAATGATCCAGGGGTACGCAAACTTTGGAGCACAGACGAACATAGACGAACAGCACGAACATACAGAGAACAGCATCGAAGCGACAGCTGGCCAACAAACACACCGGCGCCATCTCTCCTCATGCCAGGGGTCCTGGGGCACTAGTCAAGATTGATGACATAAAGAGTTCCACCAAAGTATCAGTCAATTTTGGCTGACAATCTGGTTGCCTCTGTCTTAGTGGTTGGTGGACTTTCCAACAATAACACAAAATATACCTAAATATCCACACAGAAATGGTTCCGTAACACCGAAATCAATGTTCTGCCCTGGCCATCTCAGTCGCCGGACCTCAATCCAATCGATAACCTGTTGGCTAAGTTGAAGAGGGCAGTTGATAAGTGCAATCCCAAGAATGTGATGGATCTTGAAATAGTAATGGTTCCAAAATCCCTCCAAATGTGTTTCTTAAAGCTACATTGTGATTCTTAGCAAAAACCCCTTTGTTCTTTCAAAAATATGTGCTCATTTATGTTTCATTACTTCCACCAACTAATCAAAGTATTTTCATAAGCGTAGAATATTCCATTCAGAATATATACAATGGTGCCGCTCGAATTGCAGCAGCCATGTTATGCCACCATCTTTAAAATACATTACCCAAAGAGGGACATACCTGGACATCAAGCTCTGCCTTTCGCACTTTTACACTTTTAGTGGCCCCGTGACAAATGCCAGGGGGAGATTACTCGTGACTGCAGGCAGATTTCAAAGCCAGTTAAACATGAAAGATCATGCCTATTCTCGAAGAATGTAATGGCAGCATTAATAAAGTATGGTGTTTCTTACGTTGGTATTTTAAGTATATCTCTATAATTATTATGTTTATGTTTTTTAAGTATTATTTGTGAATTGCCAGTCAGGGGTGCCAGTAATTTTGGAGCCCACTGTATTTTTGAATAGCTTCAAGATATGTTAATGCAATCAAATTGACACACTATATATTTCATTTTGCACCGGAACGCTCACCACACATCAGCTATTGTGGAGAGGTGAGTAGTTATATATGCCAATTAGGAAGGAGGGGGATTATTAGGTGGCCATGATTGAAGTAAGGCCTTGTTGGGAATTTGGCCATGACATCGGGGTTAACACCCCTACTCTTTCGATAAGTGCCATGGGATTTTAAATTACCACAGAGAGTCAGGACACCCGTTTAACATCCCATCCAAAAGACGGCACCCTACGCAGGGCAGACGTTCCCATCACTACCCTGGGGCATTGGGAATGATCTTTTAGACCAGAGGGATCTTTTAGACCAGAGTGCCCCCAACTGGCCCTCCAACACCATTTCCAGCAGCATTGGTCCCTCATCCAGGGACTAACCAGGCCCAACCCTGCTTAGCTTTAGAAGCAAACCAGCAGTGTAATACAGGACGCTATGCTGCTGGCACATGTATATGGTATGTTAGCACCACCCTCTGGACTCCAGCAGTAAGTACCAGGTCTCCATAATATATAGGAGCTTAGGGCTTGTTTGATCTGATTACCAATTTCTGTCAGCTGGTGTTAATGAGTACTCTAGACCTTTATAAGCCTAGGTGTCCAGAGGGCGGTGCGGTTCATTGTTATGTGTCAGTTTCCTAAGTTGCTGTAGGTTTTATGGTTCAAAGTGATGTAAGTACTGTATTTTTGTATGTTAGATCCAGGCATATGCTCTGTATACTTAATCCTCCATGTCTATGCTGGGTCAGAGCATAGTAGCTTAGTATATACCCGTTGTGCAGCTCACAGGCTACAGTTCTACTTGCTAACAACAGCAACCAGTACCATTATTTATTCAATAAACCATAGAACTCTGTCTCCATTTCTCCTCCACACACTGCCATACGTATGACACTATGGTAACATTTGACGAAATGATGGGACAATTATACTGTTTGCACCAGAGTGTTTGATAAGAATTAAAAGTGTTGTGCTTCTGAGCCGATGAACGTTGAAGACGTTGTAGTCATAGTCACTAATAGGTTTTGAAGCTTTCATTGCATCAATTCCTGGTGCGTCGTGTGTGCAGTGAGAGAGGGGTCTCCAAGGTGCTGAGGAGAAACATCCCCCCTGACCCTCTCACATGGCCCATCATTAATACACATATTCATATTTATTAGAGTGACTCCACTTCTAATCCTTTGTTCCATCATTAGTACTCAGTCAATATTTACATCATTAATGCCTATTGTGGTTGTGTTTACCAGTAGAAGCGAGAGATCCTCTGTTGCAATAGGACTGCTGACATCTGTAAAGGCTCAGAGATACAAATGTCACTACATTCTGGTTATTATTTGATTGTAATATTTCTAACCCATGGTACAGTACGTATTGTGGCTTGAGGGTCATGGTGTGGTACTTTTTTGGTACAGTGCAAAAAATTATGGAAAACAGTTATTAAAGATCCATTTTTCATTTAATTGGCAAAAAACTGGTACATGTCCTTATCTACAATATTAACACACCTATCAATCTCTAATTTCTTTTGAATCAGATTCTGCTGGTAAGGGCTGCTTGAATACATTTAGAAGACAGTTGGATTTGTATCCACAACTTTAAATTGTGAAGCCCACAACCGGAGTTTGTACAACAAACAAACAATTGTTTCTCGACATGTAACCGAAAGGTTATTTCACAAAATGTGCATGTCATGTTATCTTAATACAAGAGATTAATAATAATAACAGGCAAGCCTGATGTTTAGCAACATTAGTGTAGTTTTGCCTGTAGATGAAGTGGAGGATTTTCCCATGTCGTTGTAGGTTTAGTGCTCCTTCTTGTTTTACTCTCACTGTAATGGTTGACCCCTTCCAGAGGACAGGAGTTGGTACTCCAGCTCACAAATTCCAGTCTTTATGTTCTGTGTCAGGTTTAATTTTTCCCAGACTCCCAGTTTTGCTCGCCCAATTTGTCAGTTTTTTATTTGTTAAAATAGTTTGAAATATCCAATAAATTTTGTTCCACTTCATGATTGTGTCCCACTTGTTGTTGTTTCTTCACAAAAAATTACAGTTTTATATCTTTATGTTTTGAGCCTGAAATGTGGCAAAAGGTCGAAATGTTCAAGGGGAACGAATACTTTCGCAAGGCACTGTATCTCTTTAAATTAGCTTCTTTATTTATTCACCTTTGTAATAATTACCTTATTTATTTATTGTCCATTATAATCTTTAACTTTATTTATTAATTAATAATTTTTTTAAATGTATAAATTTAGTGTATATTATTAAAATATTTTTGTCTGTTTTATTCTTCCTTTGTATTTTTTTACCCTATTTATTTCTTCAATGCTATTTATTTCTGCCTGTCCTTTTTACATTTCTGTATGCATTTCTGTCTCACTATGCACTTGAGGAGGGGCTGTGTCTAAGGGGTCAACTTCTGCCCATTAGATAATTAACATTATACTGCAGCGGTCAAATCTACATGGTTTTTCACATTGTTTAGCAATGGCGAACTCGACAGGCAAACTTTCAGTTTCCAACCTCTTAAGGGAAGCTGCTAATACAGTGGAGGAATTAAAATGCTATTTGTGTATTCCTGCCATGAAGTACATGTCAATGTGTTTCTGGCCCTCAGTCACATCTCTCACTTCCTTTGCCTTAGCCTCTCCATACTCTACAAGTCTGTTGATTAACAACACAGAATTATTAGCTAGATGGTACTGTAAACTATTAAGGCCAAGGGAGTCATTTTAAACAAGCATTCTAAGTATAATTGAAGTATGAACATTTTGAGGATGGGGCCAGCCCTAATTATTACTGTTACTTCAAAACTTCAAGGATCTTGCATGTTCTGATACACTGCAAAAAATGACTCTACAAAAACAAGTAAATAAACTATGAATACAAGGTATTTCTTGCTTGTAATAAGTAAAATGATCTGCCAATGGAACAAGAAGAATTACACAGATTATCAGGGCATATTTACTAAAAACAAGTGTAAATATCTAATACAAATACAGCTTGTTAAGTAAATATGTCTTATTTTAAGGATGGTTAGATTTTTTAACCTGAATACAAGATAAATATACATTTTGCCAATGGAACAAGATTTTTAAGACGGAATAGTATTCTCTTATCCACTGCAAATAATCCTATCTAACATTAGCCAAATAGTCCGGATATTTTACATAGCTCATGGTTAACCTAACAACTCTTTATGTTCTATATGAGGAGCCTTATTGTTAGATGTGTTAGCTAGATATTAGCTAGCTACTTTAAATACAGTAGTTAGCAAATATTAGAAATAGGCCCAATTTTTTGACAGACAGCTAACATTACACTTCTCACTGAATTTAAAAACAACTGAAGAATGTGCACTGCACTGTTTCCACTATCAAAAATGTCCAAGCAAGCTAGCTAAGTGTTGGTAGTTTAAACGGCTTATTAACTTCAATACAGTAGCATTGGGCTGTTTTGTTGAACCTTAACTAACCTAAAGCTAAAGTAATTTTGAGACCGATATAGCCAGCTGGACATTTTCGAGGGTCAAAACTGTGTATTCTATTCTCATTGTTGTTTTTACATTCATTGAAAATACAAAAGTTAGCTGCCTATCAATGTTTCAGCTGCATTAATTTGGCTAGTAAGATAAAACATCAACAAAAAATAGAAAGAAAAATGCACACTCCAGGTATCTTACTCCAAAAGACTATATTTTAAATTACAAACGTTTTGGCATCAAATTTGCCTTCTTCAGGGTTATACCATGGATGCTTAAGACCAGGTTTTATTGACATACAGTGCAATTAGTGCAACTAATAGGAACAGTGAGAGGTGTGTCCTAATGATTGGAAAGATAATTCGTTAATTTCAAATTATTGAGAAACAGTGTTTAACATTCTGTCAATATTATATTACAATTTATATAACCCTTTAAAGACGATTGACGCTCTAGAGCGAACCCTACATGCTAGCAACTAAACCTTGTGTCACCCTTGCCCATAAGATGGCAGGGGTGAACATGGAACTGAGACATGGACTCCTTAGAATTTATGATGTTTGTGTATTCTCTATGTTTATTCTTGGTTTTGTGCTAGGCATGGTGTTTATAAGTGCCTTCATGTGTGTTTTGAAGTGTCTCCCTGTAGGGGTTAACCACGCCCTTTCCCTAGCTGGGGTTGCCAGGAAGTCGTAGTTAGGCCAAGTGAAGCTGTATTGACTAGATTTGGTTGATTGCATAGTGGGAACAGCCGTGTCCTGTAAATTCACTTCAGTTCTTGTATATATGCAGCCTCAACTAGGGAAGCGGCGTGGAGGCGGTCGGGTAGTAACGGAACGCTCGGTTTGACAGACGTCCCTGGTAGAGGGTGTTTCACGGGAGCTTGAATTCTTCAAGCGGAGAGAGAACCAAATCATTACGCTCTGTTTGTTTGGTTTGTGCAAAACACAGGGGACAATTAAATTTTAGGACTGGTAGAACTCAGATTGACAAAGTGGAGGGAATACTTGCGGTAGTATCGGCCGACGGCCTGTGTAGGTCCGGTATACGATACATTTGCTTGTGTTCTCTACCATGGCCGACAACCAGGGAGATAGTGGTAGCAGTATGGATGATTTGGATCAGGAAGATGGAAACTGGCAGGCAAGGAGGTTAAATAAAGCAAAGCGGGTTAGAGGGCTAAAAATGAGTGAGGAGGCATGGGTTGTCGTTGTGAGGTTTGAGGAGCCAGGGGTGAAAAGTTTAGACCCATTGAAATTGACAAAAATAATTAGAAATCAAGTTGGCGAGGTTAAATATGCTCGGATTTAAAGTGATGGCAATTTGTTAATTGGATGTAACTCTGACGAGCAGATTGGTCGAGCGTTAAAGATGCAAGCCGTTGGGAGAGCAGTGGTGGTAAAGGTGGTGAAAGTGGGTGAACAAGGAAGTAAAGGCGTGATTTACGGGATTCCTTTAGCGCTTGAGATGAAGGAGCTGGTAAAAAACTTAAAAGAGAAGTGTGAGGCCGTTCAGAGTGCAACGCGTCTAACTAAGGGGGCTGAGAAAATAGGAACCGAGTCAGTTTTGGTACAGTTTAGCTCGAAAGAGTTGCCAGCAGAGCTGTACTTTGGATTTATGAGATACAGGGTGCGAGAGTTTACTCATAAGCCAATGAGATGCTATAAGTGTCAGAAGTTTGGCCATGTCGCCAAGATGTGTAAAGGGCCTAAGAGGTGTGCTAAATGTGGAGGGGAGCATGACTATGGGGTATGTGGAGAGGGGGTTTGACCAAAATGCTGTAATTGTGGGGGAGGGCACAGTGGGGAGTGTGAAGTAATGATAAGGGAGGCTGAGATTCAGAGTGTGAAACGGAAGGATAGTTTTCCTCATGCAGAAGCAGTTAAAAGAGTGGAGCAAAGGAAGACTGTAAATGAAGGGCATGTTAGCCAGGAAATAGTGACAGTGGATGCATGGGCACAGAGACAAGAGCATGTCAGGGAGAAGGAGGAAAAGAAGTGGGGAGAAAAGAGGGACTTGGTTATCTTTATTGCAGGGGTAATTAATGCTACAGCTGAGGTTAAATCTAAAACTGGAAGGATTCAAATCATTGCAAAGGCAGCTATTCAGCATTTGGGAATGCTAGACCTAAAATGGGAAGACATAAGGGACTGTCTTGAGGTGCACTCGAGCCAGGAAGTGGGTAAAGGATGATCTTTCTTATTATGATAATTTTACAATGGAATGCAAGGAGTCTTTTGGCAAATGAGCAGGATTTTAAACAGTATATAGATAGTGGGTGTGAAAAACCGGATGTAATGTGTATTCAAGAAACATGGTTGAATCCTAGACTAGACTTTGTGGTATCAAATTATATTGTTGTCAGGCGAGACAGGGAGCAAGGTAGCGGGGGGGGGGGGGTGTGCTACCTTTGTGAGGAGGGGTATACCCTATAGGGTGCTGGGTACAGGGAAGGAACAAGAATATGTGGTAGTAGAAGTCTGGGCGGATAAAAATAATATAGTAGTAATAAATTATTATAACCCTTGTAAACGGTTGGAATTGAACGAACTAGAGGACGTAGAAGGTCAGGATAGGGAAAATGTTGTATGGTGCGGAGATTTTAATGCCCAAAATACCCTGTGGGGGGGGGAGACTGACCATAATGGACGGGTGATAGAGGAGGTAATGAATGATAGGAACTTAGTTTGTTTAAATGACGGTAGTAGGACTAGGATTGATATTAGAACTGGTAGAGAGTCAGTATTGGACCTCACATTTTTGTCTAGTAGACTGGCCCCAAAGTGTGAGTGGGAAGTGCTTGGAGGAGGCACTGTCGGAAGTGATCACTACCCAATTATGTGTAAATTGAATGTTAAAGTAAGGTTGAGTGCAGAAGGTGGTCAGGGGAGGTGGATTTTTGGAAAGGCAGACTGGACGAGGTTTATGGAAGTGAGTGATTTGTATGTTAATCTGGTACAAGAAACAACTGATGTGGAAAAAAGTGAGATTGAGTTGCGACAGAGTATTTATATGGCTGCATCAGTTGCAATACCAAAAAGCTCAGGTAAACTGGTGAGAAAAGCGGTTCCGTGGTGGAATGGGAAGTGTGACGACGTAGTAAGGGTAAGGAACAGCGCCTTTAGAAGATTAAAAATAACTCATAACTTTCAGCATTTGATTCAGTATAAGCAAGCGCAGGCAGTAGTGTGAAGGAGTATAAGGCAAAGGAAAAGAACATCCTGGAGGGAGTATTGTAGTCAAATTGGGCGTACTGTTAATATAACTGATGTATGGGGAATGATAAAGAAAATGGAAGGTAATAGGAGAGAGTGGAATTATCCAATCCTTTCAGATGGACGACAGTTGGCTATAACTAATCTAGAGAAAGCAGAAATGTTGGTGGCCACACTAAGTAAGGTGCATAGTTCTAGTAATCTCTCTGAGGATGAAAGAAGGGGAAGGGAAGAAACAAGTTGTCTATATGTTGAAGCTATTCAAAAGAAGGAAAATCTGGAGGACAAGTATAATGTACCACTCACGCTGAGAGAGCTGAAAAATGCACTGGATGAGTGTAAAAATACAGCTCCTGGTAAAGATGAAATCTGCTATGGCATGTTGAGGCGTTTAAGTGATAAGGGGATTCAGAAGGTTTTAAATGTATTTAATAAAGTCTGGGAGGAAGGCAAAATTCCAGAAGGATGGAAGGAGGCAGTTATTATTCCAATACGAAAACCGGAGAAAGATGCTAGCTGTCCTACAAATTATAGACCGATAGCTTTAACTTCTCACTTAGGTAAGTTGATGGAAAGGTTGGTGAATGGTAGGCTAATGCACTTTGTTGAAGAAAGGGGGTTGATGGCTAGTTGTCAGAGTGACTTTAGAAAGGGGAGGAGTACGGTTGACTCACTCATATGTCTTGAGGATGACATACGGAAAGCGCAGGTAATGAAAGAGACTGTTGTGGCAGTATTTTTAGATGTGGAAAAAGCATTTGACATGCTGTGGGTGGAGGGTCTTTTAATCAAGATGCATATTTTAGGAATTGGGGGAAATATGTTTAACTGGGTGATGGACTTTTTGAGTAATAGAAGTATACAGGTGAAAATAGGGACAGAACTGTCTAGGAGATGCTTGGTCGAAAATGGGACGCCGCAAGGCAGTGTTATTAGTCCATTGCTGTTTAACATAATGATTAATGATGTCTTTTCTAATACTGAGCCAGGAATTGGGATGTCGCTGTTTGCGGATGATGGTAGCTTATGGAAGAGAGGAAAAAATGTGAAGCATACACTGAAGAAGGTGCAGGAAGCATTAACCCTGGTCGAGGTATGGGGAAGGACATGGGGGTTCAGATTCTCTGTTGAGAAGATTAAGTCTGTGTTTTTTACTAGGAAGAAAATAGGTGATAGTATGAAGCTGGAGTTGTATGGTAGGACTTTGGAAAGGGTTAACAGTTTTAAATTTCTTGGTGTGATATTTGATGAAAGACTTACATGGAGGGCCCATGTTTCAGCAGTGGTGGACAACTGTAAAAGGGTGCTGAATTTAATGAGATGTCTTGCAGGAACTGACTGGGGAGCAGATGTAGATTCTTTGAAGCAAATTTATGTGTATTTTATTAGAGCAAGAATTGAGTATGGGTGTTTGGTTTATGGGTCTGCGTCAAAGTCGGTGTTAGCTGGATTGGATATAGTGCAAGCAGGGGCACTGAGGATATGTACAGGAGCTGTGAGGTCATCACCGGTGTGTTCCTTGCAGGTAGAAACAGGGGAAATGCCATTTTGTTTGCGAAGAATGCAGCTTCAGGCTAATTATTGGGTCAACTTGGTGGGGCATGATCACCCAGTTAAGAAGACGATTCAGGCAAGCTGGGAGAGGGAGGTGGCAAGACTTCCTAGTTTTGGGTGGACAGCGGAGGCAGTGGCTCAGGAAATGTGTGTACGTGGCAAGACTTTTTGTCCAGGTGTACTGTGGCCATCAGTTTCTTTTTGGCAAGTGGAGGCCCCAAGGATTGATTTGGCGATGCTAGGAATTAAGTCTGAAAACCCTAACTCGGATTTGGTGCATCTTTTCCAGTGTCATATAAGTACAAGGTATCAGGATCATGTGCTAATCTTTACTGATGGTTCTAAGGATCAGGAAACAGGTGCTACGGGAGCAGCTTTTGTTGTTCAGGGGTGGAATGCCCAAGCTTGTAAGAGTACTACAGCTTTCCTAAGTGTGTTCACTGTGGAATTGTATGCAA
>JACXGM010035436.1:0-11680 GCA_016801145.1 Umbra pygmaea | reverse complement strand
GTTAATGGTAGCTTAGTGCATGAACTCTGTAAACCATTAATATAACGTTATTCCGTTTTATGTTTGTATTTACAGGTAACGCTACATTTGTTAGAAATTACATACAGATCCCAGAGAGGAAAACATTTGTTTTGAGGAGATACAGACCTAACGTGTCAGCATGTAAACGTTAGTTAGATGCATTGTTAGCAGTGCATGTTAACGTAAACGCAGTTATTTTATCAGGCTGTAGCGCCGGAAATTAGGATATGAAGACGATTAATAGACAGAGGTTAAAGTGGAAAAGATAACATTTATCATATAGGTTTGAATCTACTAGCTACGTCACCTAATAGCTAGTTATGGAAGAGGTAACATGTAACGTTATTAGCTAGTTACATAAGATTACATCAACTACAAATAACCTAACGTTACTAGCTAGGCATGGAAGAGATAACATGTATTACATAGGTTATACATCAACGCAGATATCCTAATAGCTAGTCATGGAAGAGATACCATGTTTTAAATAACATTACATTAAAATATTATCCTAAATCTTATACATTTTATCATTAAACAACAAAGCAATTAAAACTAAATATATTTTACATTTCTCTTTCCACTTGCTAAAAAGATGCCTACACTGATACCTAATTTGGGTAGTTCTCACAGTCCACACAAAGACACGTCTGTACATGGGAGCTCATTCAATTTGCATGTGTATCTCCCTTTGACACATTGTGTTTTTTTTTACAGGAGCAGTACACAAGCTCCAAGATGCTGACAGGGGCTGGGGGAAGTGTCATACAGTCAATCCCAAAGAAGTCTCTATCTTCCAACCATGGGCCATTGGTGGGGGAACATCTGGCTGACTCTTCATGTGGCCTAATGATTGTTTCCTGTGTCTGTCGCTGTCGATGAACATGGTTTTCTTCCTCGACCCATGCTGTACCTCTTTAGATCTCTCATTGTCCCAGACCGCCATACTGTGTTGATGCTACACAAAACCTGTGTTCACGGTGCACCCATTTTATCCACTGATCTCAGTACTGATAAAAAAATTAACTTACTGCAATAGGCCATGTACCTATGCTAGGTTTCAGGCTTGGTATTTATCAAATCATTTTGCGAGGCCTTTACAAAACACATTCTATTCATTGAAACACTGACAATGCTGTTGTCCCCTATTTTTTTAAACCAAAAATGCAGGATCAGTAGACATTTTGCTAGAAAGAGGTGCCCATAAATTCTTAGTGAGAATTTTAGCGTTTTGGTATGCCCATCAAACATTTCAGGTTAAATGGGACAATGTTGTATCTGCTCCATTCTGTGTCAGAAATGGAGTACGGAAAGGAGGAATTTTGTAACCTATTTTATTTAATGTTTATATGGATGACTTTTCAAATCAGCTAAATAGATTAAAAAGGGGCTGTCTTGTGGGCAATACTATTGTTAATCATCTTATTTATGCAGACGACCTGGCCCTGCTCGGTCCATATAGTGCTGGGCTGCAGCCGATGCTAAAGGTGTCCTCTCAGTATGGTTTTGATCATGATATATAGTACAATGCTAAGAAAAGTAAAATAATGATAGTTAGAAGCGCTGAGGACAGGAAATCAACAAATCCAACCTTTTATTTGTCAGATAGTCCTCTAGCTGTGTGCGAGAAAATTAAATACCTAGGTCATGTCATATCTGATGACTGGACCGATGACAAAGACCTCTATCGACAGTGCTGTACAATTTATTCTCAAGCTAATATGCTGATAAGGAAGTTCCCTATGTATTCTGAGTCTGTTAAGCGCTAACTGTTTAGATCCTATATCACACCGCTTTATACTGCCCAACTGTGGTCTAATTATAAGAAAAAGAGTATGCAGAGGCTCAAGGTAGCATACAATGATGCAATAAGGTTTCTGCTTCGAGTACCTAGGTGGCATAGGGCCAGTCACTTGTTTGTTTCCACTAGAGTGCCAACTTGCGAGGTACTCTTAAGACAACTGATGTGGGGTTTTATGTGTTGCTTGGACAAGTCAGAGAATCACATAATTCCCACAATAAAGCCCTAGTCAGCCCTCTGAAAAGCTGCTATAGATATATGACCATATGGGGCACAGATGGCTCAGTGGGTAGGGAGTCAGACTTGTAGTCAGAAGGTTGCCAGTTCGATTCCTGACTGAGCCAAATTGGTTGTGTCCTTGGGCAAGACACTTTACCCTAATTGCTCCCAGGTCGTTGCTGTAAATAAGAATTTGTTCTTAGTCAACTTACCTGGTTAAATATAGGTTAAATAAATAAAAAATATATACAATTGGTACAATAGCCTGTATATCCTATGGGCCAATATGCTATTTTTATGTAATGTGGATCCTTCTTTAATTTTTATATATACTATTTATAATGTATGATGTGATATATGGACCTGTGTCTGCAATAAAGTCTATTACATTTCCATTCAAGTTTGTTGTTTAATACAGGACTATGCTTAATCTGTCTGTGAAATCGGCTTTCTTTTGTATTTAAATTCACCCACTCTAAAAGAACTTCGTACAAACTTGATCCAACTTGTTACTGAAAAGGGTATTATGTTTGTTGATGTACAGCTAGTAACATGCATACAACACTCCATATCCAAGATAAAGTGTCATAATATTTATGTTAGATACCGGTATATAAATATAGGCCTTACAATATAACATTACCGCTATGTCACTCCCGCCCCTTTCGGGGTCCTTGTCTGGCCGTCTGCGATTGGTTAGTATTTTAGATAACGTTTAAACTACAATCTGATTGGTTCAGCTACTAGAGCTTTCCCGCGAGATTGGTTCAGCTACTAGAGCTGTCCCGCGATTTGCCTAAGCAGATTGACAATCAAAATATACGTTTGTGAAAATATATGATCAAACCAGAGTTGCCAACTATTTTTTTTGACTACATATAATTACTTAATGTCGTACATAAAACATTTGTATACTCTATCGATGGAGATCGATGAACAACACGAAAAACGGCTTCGGCCCACCGTGTCTTCGGCCCACCTATATCTTATGACACTCATGATGCTCTTTCAGGTTCTATGTGTGTGTCATAGACTGTGTGTGCTTGCACCGCCACCTGCTGGTGTGGCTAATTAACTGCTCTCACACGTACGCCTTACAAATCTGTTTTTGCAGATCGCAGCGGGACAGAGTGGACAAAAATCCACACATGTATAAAAGGAGTTGCAAATGTCACGTGACCTGCAAGTTGCCCGGAAGCAATACGCAAATGTGTAAAAACAGTTTTGTGTGTAGAAATGGATCCACAAAAGCGTAAATCACACTTTTTATGTGTAATAAAAAGATTTTTGTACAGATTAAATTGTGTGTATTTACAAATCACACATTATTTTTGTGAATATGATTTTACACAACACAAATGTAAAAATACATGTTTTAGGTTGTGATATATTTGTGTATATGTTTATTTACAGATCTCTGCAGTACACATTGGACAAAATTCCACAAATGTGTAAAAAGGAACTTACAAATGTAACGTGACCAACAAATTCACAGGAAGTAACTTGCAAATGTGTAAAAACTGTTTTGTGTGTAGAAATGGATCCACAAATGTGTAAATCACAATTTGTATGTGAAATAAAAAGATATTTGTACAGATTTAATTTTGTGTATTTGCAAATTGTGAGATATTTGTGTATATGTTTATTTACAGATCTCCGCATTACACATTGGACAAAATTCCACAAATGTGTAAAAAGGAACTTACAAATGTAACATGACCCACAAATTCACAGGAAGTAATCTGCAAATGTGTAAAAACAGTTTTGTGTTTTTACACATCACCCTGTATTTTTGTGGATATGATTTTACACATCACAAATGTAAAAATACACATTTGCAGATCGTGAAATATTTGCGCATCATTGTACACATTTGTAGATTGTCTTCTGTGGGTTACAAATATTAAAGTCCAATTAATTCTTCCATACCTGACCTGCTGGAATGACAGTGTCTTGTCTGCCTGTTTGTAATATTCCGCGTTTCATAACAGGTATGTTGGTCTGGATGAACTGTACAAGGAGCTCTGCCCTTTCTTGTGGTTTTAACATGGCATTACAGAGCAGGTTGATGGGCGTTGGAACCAGCTTTTCAAGTTGCTCCTGTATGATCTCCTCCAGCACATTAAAGCCCAGCAGTGGTCTCTCAAGGGCAAAACTACTAACCAGAAAAGGTACAGTAATCGACAGGCCAGGGTTTTCATTACCTTTCAGGTTGACCTTAAGAGCAACCCAGCCATCAAATAGGATGATTTCACCATTTACTGCATGGACTTTCAAATTCTCATCATCCATAATCTTATTGATTGTATTCACAAGGGTGTCTGGCAGGTATTTAATTTTCCAGTTCCTGTCAATCATGCTCACCTGGGCTCCCGTATCCAGTAAAGCTGTAACAGCTAAACCATTTATATTTCAATGGGTGAGAGCTTTTCTCCCAATAAGCTTGGCTAGGCATTCACTTTTGCTGTTGGGTAAGACATGGGAGGATGCCTGTGACTTCGGAGTTGGATGTCTATGCCTGCTGTCCTCCGTAACCTTTTCCCATGCTCGGGTGTTACCTCTCACCACACCTAGTTTGTCAGACTTAGTGGTATGACATGTGTCAGGTTGGGACGGCTGGGACCCGGTCACTGTCTGTCCCCTGACAGGGACCGGCTCCAGTTTCCCGGGCATGTTGGCTTCTTCAGGTAGCCCACTGCCCTGTGGCCATCTTCACCCCAGTAGAAACAATGTGTACAATCACGGCAGTTCAGTTCAACACACTACTTACAGCCATATGGTTTTCCTCTTCCATTGTATGTTTTGCCGTGCTGTGATTGGCTGACTTGTTCCGGCTTCTGTGTCTTTATTGACTGTTGCATGAGTTCAACTAGATTGATTCAGATTCAGATAACGTTATTAGTCCCCGAGGGGCAATTCAGTTTTACAGCCAACCCATCCATGGAGTTAAAATGCATTAGCATAAAATGTATATAAGTTAATAATAATAATACTAAGATAAACAGTCAGTAGTACTGCAGCAATCATACATCCCCGTATACAGATACTTCTCTCTCTCACATTTACACTTCACCCAATAATATTACACACACACACACACACACACACACACACACCAATGACAGAACAGAGCAGCGGGGTACAAGAACCAATTTTTTTGAAGATATGTATATTCATTTTAACAGTCTTGTATGATGTTTATTTAACAGTCTTATAGCTGAGGGAATGAATGAGTTGGCATAGCGGTTAGTTTTCCATATCGGCACATAGTACCACCGACTTGACTGCATGATGACAAATCCATTACTAAGTACATGATTTGGTTGACACAATATTCTGTCTGCTTTCAGGGCAACTCCTGTTTTCCAGAGAGAACAGAGATATTTTAACTGATATCAGTATTTTTTTAGCATACCTTAACAATGTCACTGAAACTCTATTTGTCCTTCACAGATAGTCCACCAACACAAGAAGGAAAATGTTAATAGACCCTCAATGAAGGCTTGATAAAATTGGTAAGATTTGTAAGTTTTTCAACTTTCTCTGTTAACTGTTGGATCATATCTGTTCAAGGTTTTTTATTATCCTCAACATTGAGGCCACACAATATTTACAAATAGTTTACAATTGAAAAAGTAACACATATGGGAATAAAAGAAAGAATCCCCCTCCCAAGTCTACACCACCCCCAATCCCATATCACCCACCCCCCAAGGTAGGTCCCACATAGACACACACCCATACATAAAATACCCAATTAAGTGAACAACAAAATAAATAAGTAAAAATAAAAAAATAAACACTGGGGTAAAAAGTGATTGTGGGTGAGTGCACACCCTAATTAAGTAAGTGTTTGTAGCTCTTTAAAATAAGTAATAAAAGGGTTCCAGCATGTAAAATGTTATCAGTTTTCCCCCTGAGAGTGAATTTCACCTTCTCTAATTTTAGAAAGAAAATAAGGTCCTTCAGCCATAGGGAAACAGAAGGGGACTCTGAGGATTTCCAGGAGAATAGAATCCTATGTCTTGCCATCAGAGTAGCAAAGGCAACTACATCTGCTTGTCTTCTATCCAGGAGCTGTGGGACTGGTGTAGTACCAAAAATAGCTAGTAGGGGGCATGGTTCTAATTGGACTTGAAGAATGTCAGAAAGGATATTGAAGATAGAATTCCAAAAATGTTCAAGTTTGGGACAAAGGGCAAACATATGGCTAAGATGACAAGGAGTTGCTCCACACTTGGGAACATAAACCTCTGGGAATATTTTAAAACTGGATATATTTACACTGGATAAGACTCAGGTTCGTATCCTCTTGATGGCTCTCTCCCAAAAAAACATATCTGAATTCTGCTCCCAGTTCAGTCTCCCATGCAGCCGATGTTTTAGAGCCAGTCTGCATGTCAAATGACAAAATACTTTGATATAGTTTTGAAATTAGAGATTTTAGATGTGGTTTATGTCGAAATAACTTTTCCCATGGTTGCCTTGGGGGAGGGAAGGGAAAGTCGGGAAAGGTGCTGGAGACACAGTGCCTAGCCTGAAAATACCTGAATAAATGAGTTACGGGTAAGTTGTGAGTGGTGGATAAGTCTAAGAAGCTGGCAAATATGTTGCCTATGAATAGGTCCCTGAAGCTCACTATGCCATTTTTCTCCTAGAGACGAAAGACGGGACCTACCTGAGAGGGAGGAAAAAGATGATTGCTGCAGATGGGCATTAAATTAGAGGCAGAACATGACTGAAAGTGACGCCTGAATTGATACCATATTTTAGGAGAGTAAGTGTAGCGAGAAGAAGATAGGGGGATGGAAGAAAACAAGAGAGCAGGGAGAGAGGACAACACACAAGACCCAGCCTCAAGTTATAACCACAAAGTCTGCGGGGCATCTAACCAGTACAAAAACTTCTGGATGTTGGCTGCCCAGTAGTAAAACATAAAATTAGGCAAAGATAGCCCTCCGCTGAGTGTGCATTGCTACAGCAGGGATTTCCTAACTCTGGGAGTCTTCCCTCCCCATATAAAATAGATGAGAGCCTGATCAATATATTTAAAATATGATTTGGGTAAAAATAGGGGGATGGATTGAAATAAGTAAAGAAATTTTGGCAGTATATTCATTTTAACAGCATTAACTCTTCCAAGCATAGACATGGGTAAGCTCCACCATCTCTGAAATGTAGTCTTGATATGGGAAAGAGGAGGAGTGAAGTTTGCCTCTAATAAGGAAGACAGTGGGCGAGTAACATTAACTGCTAAATATTTGAAAACAAGACGATTCTTTTGGAATGGCAAATCAGACTGTTGAAGCGGAAGCGCTGTTGTATTTAAAGGCATACATACACTATTTTGCAGGTTGAGCTTGTACCCAGAGAAAGAGCCGAAAGTTTATAATTAGAGACAAGATCTTAGGCAAGTGGGAGACCGGATCAGTTACAAACAAAAGCAAGTCACCAGCATACAAGGCAAGTCTGTGTTCTGATCCCCTACGTGTTATCCATACAAGTAAGGGTGAGTTTCTGAGTGCAATTGAGAGAGGCTCAATAGCTATAGCAAACAGCAAAGGGGAAAGTGGACAACCCTGGTGAGTTCTGCGGGACAGAGTGATATAGTCAGAATTGAAGTTATTAGTGTTAATAGAGGCTAGAGGCGATGTATACAAGAGGCATATCCAAAATATGAATTCATAGTTCCTTACAAAAGTATTCGGCCCCCTTGAACTTTTCGAACTTTTGCCACATTTCAGGCTTCAAACATAAAGATATGAAACTATAATTTTTTGTGAAGAATCAACAACAAGTAGGACACAATCATGAAGTGGAATGAAATTTATTGGATATTTAAAACTTTTCTAACAAATAAAGAACTGAAAAATTGGGCGTGCAAAATTATTCAAGTTAATACTTTGCAGCGCCACCTTTTGCTGCGATTACAGCTGTAAGTCACTTGGGGTATGTCTCTATCAGTTTTGCACATCGAGAGACTGAAATCTTTGTCCATTCCTCCTTGCAAAACAGCTCGAGCTCAGTGAGGTTGGATGGAGAGCGTTTGTGAACAGCAGTTTTGAGTTCTTTCCACAGATTCTCGATTGGATTCAGGTCTGGACTTTGACTTGGCCATTCTAACACCTGGATATGTTTATTTGTGAACCATTCCCTTGTAGATTTTGTTTGAGTAATATTTTGGATCATTATCTTGTTGGAATACAAATCTCCGTCCCAGTCTCAGGTCTTTTGCAGACTCCATCAGGTTTTCTTCCAGAAGGGTCCTGTATTTGGCTCCATCAATCTTCCCATCAATTTTAGCCAGCTTCCCTGTCCCTGCTGAAGAGAAGCAGGCCCAAGCCTTGATGCTGCCACCACCATGTTTGATAGTGGGGATGGTGTGTTCAGGGTGATGAGTTGTGTTGCTTTTACGCCAAACATAACGTTTTGCATTGTTTACCAAAAAGTTCCATTTTGGTTTCATCTGACCAGAGCACCTTCTTCCACATGTTTGGTGTGTCTCCCATGTGGCAGGTGGCAAACTTTAAACAACACTTTTTATGGATATCTTTCAGAAATGGCTTTCTTCTTGCCACTCTTCCATAAAGGCCAGATTTGTGCAGTATACGACTGATTGTTGTCCTATGGACAGACCCGCCCACCTCAGCTGTAGATCTCTGCAGTTCATCCAGAGTGATCATGGGCCTCTTGGCTGCATCTATGATCAGTCTTCTCCTTGTATGAGCTGAAAGTTTAGAGGGACGGCCGGGTCTTGGTAGATTTGCAGTAGTCTGATACTCCTTCCATTTCAATATTATCGCTTGCACAGTGCTCCTTGGGATGTTTAAAGCTTGGGAAATCTTTCTGTATCCAAATCCAGCTTTAAACTTCTCCACAACAGTATCTCGGACCTGCCTGGTGTGTTCCTTGTTCTTCATGATGCTCTCTGTGCTTTCAACGCCCCTCTGAGAGAATCACAGAGCAGGTGCATTTATACGGAGACTTGATTACACACAGGTGGATTCTACTTATCATCATTAGTCATTTAGGTCAACATTGGATCATTCAGAGATACTCACTGAACTTCGGGAGAGAGTTTGCTGCACTGAAAGTAAAGGGGCTGAATAATTTTGCTCGCCCAATTTGTCAGCTTTTTATTTGTTAAAAAAGTTTGAAATATTCAATAACTTTCGTTCCACTTCATGATTGTGTTCCACTTGTTGTTGCTTCTTCACAAACAATTACAGTTTTATATCTTTATGTTTGAAGCCTGAAATGTGGCAAAAGGTTGAAAAGTTCAAGGGGGCCGAATTCTTTCGCAAGGCACTGTATCTTCAAAGCCAAACTTACTCAATGTGGCAAAAAGATAATCCCATTCAACTCTTTCTCGGCATCCAATGAAATTACTACTTCAGGGTGTCTATTTATGTCTTTGGAATAAATTATATTAAACAGGGTTCGAATGTTGAAAAATGAATTACGACCTTTAATAAAGCCAGTCTGTTCCTCCGATATTGGGCAGAACACCCTCTATGCAAGATGACAGTAACTTTGCCAAAACTTTAACATCGGCATTGAGAAGGCTAAGGGGCCTGTATGAACCACATGCAGTGGGATCCTTCCCCTCTTTTAGAAGAAGGGATATTGAGGCTTGTCTCAGTGTGGGGGGAAGTGAACCCAGCTTTAGTGACTCCTCAAACACAGACAATAGCAGTGGGGCCAGTTTGTCATGGAATCTTTTGTAAAATTCAGGGGGAAAGCCATCGGGGCCAGGGGCTTTCCCTGACTGTAAAGACTTGATAGAGCATATGATCTCATCTAATATCACCGGAGCATCAATTTGCTCAGCCAGTGTGGATTCAATTGTGGGTATCTCCAAGTTATCCAGAAATTCCACCATTAAATCAGAATTATCTGGGGACTCTGAAGTGTACAGTGAGGAGTAATAGGTTTTAAAAACAGAGATTTTTTATCTCCAAAGCGTCAATTGTAAGAGTTCCAGAGGGGCACTCGATCTGAGATATAGATCACCCAGCTGCATGAAATTTTAGCTGATGAGCCAAAAGGCGACTGGCTTTGTCACCGTAGTCATAGTACGTGCCACGAGATCGTAGTAATAGCTGCTCAGCTGTGCCTGTGGATAAATGATCAAACTCTGCCTGAAGGTCCAGGCGTTGTTTATAGAGTTCATGAGAAGGAGACAGAGCATATTGGCGGTCAAGGCTGAGAATAGCATTGGAAAGCTCCTCCTGTCTATTTCTCCTAATTTGAGTTTGATGCGATAAGTGAGAAATAATCTGCCCTCTGAGATAAGATTTGAGTGTCTCCCATAGTAAGGAGTTAGATATTCCATCTGTTTTGTTCAAACTAAGGAAATTGTCAATAGTAGTAGAGATGAATTCACAAAAGGCTAGATCAGAAAGAAGTAGAGAATTGAGTTTCCAAGGGGGGCGGTTCTTACAATGGGAGGAAATTATTATGTGAAGGGCCAAGCGTGCGTGATCATAAATGACGATGGGTATAGTATGTGACCTGGACCGGCCCAGTGCAGGGTCCATGACACGATTGAAATCCCCGCCAAATATCAATAAATGTGTATTTAAGGCTGGGTTCTGCATCAATAAATTATTAGCGAATTCTACATTGTCAAAATAAGGAGCATAAACATTTACTAAAATAACAGGTGTATAGTCAAGTAAGCCCACACCAATCAGATATCTTCCAGCCCTATCAGAAAGAACCTTATCTAAGGAGAAGTTTATTTTTTATAAACTAAGATAGCTACTCCTCTAGCTCTGGAATCAAAATTAGAATGAAAATAGTGACCAGCCCATCGGGGTTTAAGTCTAAATTGATCCTTAATGCCCAAATGGGTCTCCTGAAGGAAAGCCACATTACCCCTCAGCTGCTTCAGGTGAGAAAGCACTCTGGATCTTTTAACAGGACTATTCCCTCCTTTTAAATTCCAGCTCAGAAATCTTAAGGAGGAACCGTTTCTATATTCATCAGCCATGGCTTAAATTAGGTTGCATGGGAAATTGAAGAGAAAAAAAGAAATGAAAAATAATCTATAACATTACAGCCATTAGGACAGTACACAAACCAAATTGAGTGACTGTAGGTGCAGATCAACCACAATGGGTAAATACATAAAGTAAATTTTGAGTAAAAAAAAGAAGATAAAGGAAAAAACCATACATGTAAAAATCGCTCCCCTCCCTCACCGGACCTTAAATTTCCATTCCCAAATAAGGGAAACTGCAGGCAGATACCACAACTCTTCCTCCCGTGCATCTAAACAAGTCAAACAGATTACCTCTCAAGGTCAGAGAGGGTCCGCAATGTAGAAAACATGATGAATTACCCAGTGAAAATAATAGTTACTGTAAAAACACACCTAAACATTGCAATCAATCAGAACACAATTTCTAAAACAGTTGCTTGTATATTGTCAGAACTCAGTGGCGGGCCGTGCATTTTACACCTAGGCCTTCACTATCTTCCCAAAATGAAAACGCATTATAATAACCTCACAATGACATTCTGGGGCTATAGGTTATTGTCATTCGGCATATAATGCACCCCATATTCATAGTAAAGATAAGTTTATTCCACTCGATAAAGGTTATTTAACACGAGGCTCAACACCTATGAGAC
>JACXGM010035435.1:0-11680 GCA_016801145.1 Umbra pygmaea | reverse complement strand
TGAGGACAGATGATGAGGAGAGATGATGAGGAGAGATGATGAGGAGAGAGGGTGAGGAGTGGGGTTGAGGAGAGGGGATGAGGAGAGAGGATGAGGAAAGATGATGAGGAGAGGGGATGAGGACAGATGATGAGGAGATGGGATGAGGAGAGAGGGTGAGGAGAGGGGATGAGGAG
Organism: Umbra pygmaea; assembly: GCA_016801145.1. Taxonomy (NCBI): domain Eukaryota; kingdom Metazoa; phylum Chordata; class Actinopteri; order Esociformes; family Umbridae; genus Umbra; species Umbra pygmaea. Next base: position 11,504 of record JACXGM010035435.1, on the reverse strand, counting down.
AGGGGATGAGGACAGATGATGAGGAGAAGTTATGAGGACAGATGAAGAGGAGAAGTTATGAGGACAGATGATGAGGAGAAGGTATGAGGACAGATATGAGGAGAAGGTATGAGGACAGATGATGAGAAGGTATGAGGACAGATGGTGAGAAGAAAGTATGAGGACAGATATGAGGAGAAGGTATGAGGACAGATAATGAGGAGAAGGTATGAGGACAGATGATGAGGAGAAGGTATGAGGACAGATGATGAGAAGGTATGAGGACAGATGGTGAGGAGAAGGTATGAGGACAGATGATGAGGAGAAGGTATGAGGACAGATGATGAGAAGAAGGTATGAGGACAGATGATGAGAAGAAGGTATGAGGACAGATGAAGAGGAGAAGGTATGAGAACAGATGATGAGGAGAAGGTATGAGGACAGATGAAGAGAATGTATGAGGACAGATGAAGAGAAGGTATGAGGACAGATGGTGAGGAGAAAGTATAAGGACAGATGATGAGAAGAAGGTATGAGGACAGATGAAGAGAAGGTATGAGGACAGATGTTGAGGAGAAAGTATGAGGACAGATGATGAGGAGAAGGTATGAGGACAGATAATGAGGAGATGGTATGAGGACAGATGAAGAGGAGAAGTGTTGAAGAGCAACGCTCATACAAAACGATACTGTAGAAACCTGTTTCTTCCACACAACTTATAGAAATTATGGAAGCCGACGGTTCTTAACGTTATAGGTGGTAAAGAAAAGCTACTAAGTAGCTGAAAGCAGCCGATGCTCAGGGAAGTTGGAACATATGTGAAGTAACTTTGTGTGGGGGTGTTGGGGTTAGTTTAGACCATAGCAACCATCTGTCTTTAGGGATTTACAAGTTCAATGTTTTATCTAAGGCCAGTCATACAGACCTGACAATGAAACTGAAATATACCTCCATGGCCAAATTCACACACTACAGTATGAATCAATATTTCTTCTACAATTAACAGGGAAAAAACAATACAATTGCATAAAACAATCTCCCCTCCAAACTGTTCTTGTTAAAATATTACCCTCTAACCCTGCCTTGTCGCCCGCTCCGCAAACCCCATCAGACACATGCGGGATGGTGAGGGGCGCTCACGCGTTTTATCCAACCACATGTCGCCTAGCCTAGCCGCCAATTATTTTCGCGCTGGTCATTCAAAACGGAAGCCTTTAGTCAGATAATTTTTGGGATGATTACGCTCACCAACTACTGTATACTTCCGCAATTGATTTCTCCGGTGCCCAGTCTGCACACAGGGTGTCGCTGGAGGGCAACGTGGCAATGTAGATAATCAGATTTATCTTTCCCAAATAGCATGCAGGGCTTTGCCAATTTGTGCTGCCTCATGCTGGAGGTTCCAGGCAAAGTGTGAGAAGCCACAGTCAGGCTCGAACCACTGACTATCATGGTGTAGTTTGTCCTGCAATGAGGCGACTTAGGCCACTTAGACCGCCAAAATTACATACCATTTTTGATGCACATGGCCCAAAAAGTAACAATTTAAAAATAAAAAACATTTATTCCTAAGAAATAAAGAGGTGGTGTGAACTGGAATTTAAATCATTTAATGTAATTGAAGACAAGTCATTCTCTATCACTTGTCATTTCAGAATATTTAACAGGTGTAAACAGAAGATTCTGCTCAATCATACTCCATTGTTAAGTGCTAATATTTTGACAGAGTATTTCCCCTAAGTGTCCAGCTAATCACTCACCCTGTTGAGCCCTCTATTTCCTTGCTTGACTAAACACATATGGGAAGGAATGTCCAACATCAGCATGTGTGTGAGGCCAAGACATGTTTAGATTTGTTAACGGATTTAAAGATGATGACAAGAAAAACATAGGCTACTCTTGACAGGGACAACAATGTTATATTCAACACTATAGAAAACAAAGTATTATATTCAACCCTGTAGAAAACTAAATGTTATAATCAACTTTTTAGAAAACCCAATGTTATATTCAATCCTATAGAAAACACAATGTTATATTCAACCCTATAGAAAACACAATGTTATATTCAACCCTATAGAAAGCAAAATGTTACATTCAACCATATAGAAAACAAAATGTTATATTCAACCCTTTATAAAACACAATGTTACAGTCCGCAAAGAAAAAGAACATGTACCCCTAGGGGTACTTTGGAGTACTGCAGAGTACATTAACTTTTTGCAAAAATGCTAATTTAAAAATGTCATACATAATTCCAAAAAACAATTATAAATTAATTAAGTGATGGATTCTTAACATTTGAAATGTTGCATTTATGTTTTTGTTTATAACAGCTTGTCGTTTACTGAATCTATCACTGCCGGTGCTGTATTGTACCTCTTTAGATATACTTTTTTATGTTTTGCGCTGGTCAGGGGGTACTTGGCGCTGGTCAGGGGGTACTTGGCGCTGGTCAGCGGTACTTGGCTTAAAAAGGCAATTCAAAGGGCAATTCCAATTGTAGTGGTTTTGATTACTTCAAATGATAAGTCCATTACTAGTAGTGCATGGCAATGCAAATAATACACCATGGTTGAAAACGTGTTTTCAGAGGGCTCAGGTACAAAGTCTTGGAAAGGCACAAGTTAGGAGAAGGATACAAAAAGATTTCAAAGGCTTTAACTATCACTCTGAGTACCGTTCAAATCATTATTAAGAAGTGGAAAGCGTATGGCACCACAAACACCTTGCCTAGATCGGGCTGTCCCTCCAAACTGGATGACCGAGCCAGGAGGACATTGATCAGGGAAGCTACCAAGAGGCCAATGGCAAGTTTGTAGGACTTACAAGTCCTTATGGCTGAGATTGGTCAGTCTGTGCATGTGACAACAATCTCACAAGCTTTACACAAAGCTGGCCTGTAATGGCAGGGTGGCAAGAAAGAAGCCTCTTTTGAAAAGGGCCACACAGAGTCTCGTTTGCACTTTGCAAAAAAACACTTGGAAGGTTCTAATGCCATGTGGCAAAAGGTTTTATGGTCAGATAAGAACAAGATAGCACTTTTTGGACTGAACTGCATGTGTTATGTTTGGCAAATACCACCACCACAGCACACCAACCAAAAACACACCATATCTACTGTGAAGCATGGTGGTGGCAACATTATAACATTATAACATCATAACTCTTTAGAAAACAGAAAGTTATATTCAACCCTTTAAAAAAGAGAATGTTATATTCAAACCTTTAAAAAGGAGAATGTTATATTCAACCCTTTAGAAAACAGAATGTTATATTCATCCCTTTAAAAAAGATAATTTTATATTCAACCCTCTAAAAAAGATAATGTTATATTCAACCTTTTAGAAAACGCACAATGATATATTCAAACCTTTGTAGAGACACATTAGTTCTGCGGGGAAAGAGAGTAAAAAGCTTGCCATAGCTAGTCATTATTCTTTGTTTTTCAGTGCCAACTATTTCTCTGCAGTGTTTATTTCATTCTGACCCTGTTTTCCACAGCCTTCCATTTGAGCTTATGTAATCTGCCACATTAAACCCTGAACCTTGACCTTTGGTTGACCTCTAGCTATAGTTCAAGTAAACCAGGGTCTGCCTGCGAGCTGACACTCCCCCTTTCATCCATACATCATACGCCCTAGCGACCCTATGTACACCTCACAGCCCCTCATTAATTCTGGACAGGGTCTGGGTCTGTGGGACGGCACTCTGCGAGCTACAACCCAAGCCTTGTGCGGAGGAATTTTCCATTGGTCACATTTGATCCAATACCCCCCCCAAACACACCTCTCACTATATCTTAGATCCTTAGATTGAAACAGACCGTCTGCTTAAGTACAGTTTTAAGACATCCTGTGGAAAACGCTGTCTAAGTTACACAGTTTTCTGTCGTGAACGTAACTTTGTGCAGTAACGTGTGAAGTGCTGTGCATCCAGCTTGTGAGCTTGACGAAGGTGACTTCCAGCCCTTCGAACTCGATCTGCCCTCCCCTTCTACCCGCAGTTCCGGTCCCTTTCCATTTCCCGGCCGCACCACTCGATCCCAGGAGTGATTGGGGGCAGGACCAGAAGAACAGAGGTGACTGTTTGTCAGCCATTTTGTCAGCACTGTAACGGACGCCTTTGTAGGGCCGAGACATAATGCGTGTGACTCTCCGTGTGATCAGGAGGTGAAGTGAGAGAGGATGTGTGTATGTATCTGTGTGTCCGCGTGGAAGTTTAGCTGTTGGATGAGTTGTACGTTCGACACGTCTCCCTGATGAAGGGGCCCACCTGGTTTCCTTAAACTCAAAGGCAGAAGCCTGGACGGGGGCATGTTTGCGCGTACATGTGCGTGAGTATTAGGGAACACATCGGATGAAGCTGTAGAAGAGGTTCACCCCCCCCGTCACTCAACTATTAATTAAATGTCACTGTGTGATTATTTACAATCGAGGCCTAGTAGTGATTCAATATGGTCTCAATCAATCAAGCTCCGTTCACACCTTTTCCTCAGTTCATTGCTGAGCACTTTAAACAACCTCACATTGAAGGATTTACTAACTGGCACAACATCCTGCTTTGTTCGAGTTCATCACCTTTTAAATGTGTCCCCGTAGTGGTTCCTGGATCCGGTCCCTGTACATTTTTTATTAAATGCGACACCTTGAATATTCCCCTGTGTTGATCTTCTTGGTTTTAAGTCTTCTCCTGTCCAACTGGTCCTCAAACTTGTCTCAGGTGACTGAAGCTCTACTTCTGGGACAGCGAAGGTGAAGTTTACAGTGACGCTGCTCACTCATTTCCTAGAAAATGTATTATCATCAGTGCTGTTATTGAGCTCATTTTGACCCCAGGGACCTTTAGATGTATGTCAAAGTTCAAAGCTGAGATCAGAGACAAAAGAGAGGACAGAGGTGAGAGATGAGAGGTCATGCCCAGGGCTCTTTAAACAGCATCAGTGTGCGTGTGTGGAAAAGTATGTACGTGTGTTCATTTGTGTGTGGGTGTTATGTTAGATGCAATGAGGTGAGGTTAACTGACCTCATTTACTCTCTATAATTCATACAACATTCTATTTTTGGAAACATCACGCCCCCGGACTAGACGCACTTCCTGGTTTCATCAGGACTCAGGACCTACAGTACACTGATACCACCCATCTTTAAATTCCCACTATCTTCTAGTAGCCAGAATGTAATGTAATGTAATGTAATTTCTTTATTTGAACAGGGACAGTGCACAGAAAACATTATAGATGTCTTGTGCCAGGTTGTAGCAAATTGCTAATTTCCGCCCGTAGTCCCTGGGCAGGTGGATGTTGCAATAAAACACAGACATAGTATTTACAATATACAATACAATACAGATACAGAATCATTGGACAAAGAAATGCTTAATATAAATGCCCTTTGTTGAAATGACTGGAGTAGAAACTACCCCATGCCTGAAAATAAGGAGAAAGCTAATGGAGCCCACAATCACTCACTTTACTCCTTTGGACAAGGCTGGTCCTCAAGTGGCAGCTTATATCTGATGCAACTTCTCAGCAAGAACACTGCCCTCTGTCTTTTGCCAGTGTCCCTATTAAAATGAAACATGAACTCGGCATACTCAGTATAGAGCCAAAATTATGTGGACACCTCAACTAATGGTGAAGGCAGAGGCGTCATGCACCTATTTTTTTTAAGTGGGCACAGTGTGCACAACACACGCAAACATGTGCCCACAAATACAGATGTTAAAAGGAAAATCCACTTGGCTCAAAGATCGGAGGGGGCACGTGCCCCCTTAGTTTCAATAAGCATGATGCTTCTGGAGGGATAATGGATGTTTTTCAAGGTTGTGATCATTTCAGCAGAGCAGTTATTTGTTTAGGCTTTGCTTCAAAGTTGAGATTTTTTATTTTTCCGGTCGAACGATTTAGCCAATATACTGTAAGCATAACTGTGTACGGGGGAAACCGCTACTGACGGCAAATAAAGAGATGATTAGTCATGGACACCAGGCAACACAATCTGCGTTGAGCAGTGTGACTATTAGATAATATACACTACAATAGGCTTACAGAAACTAACACAAATCACAAGTGCAAAACACTGGTATGAAAAACCAGAATGAGGTGTTATTAAAATTGAATGCACCGAAAAAATATATATTTTTATGTATCCAAGAAACACGTGAGAAAAAAATATTAATAAAGCTCAAATTTGAAATGAAATATAATCTGAAAAATGGAAGCCCTACACATATGGTTTTGATGGTCAGGTGTCCAAATACTTTTGGTTATATAGGGTATTTTCATGACCTATATATGAAAGTAAAATAAATAACAGCAATAAATAGAAAAAAGCCATAGCATTGTGGTAATTGAAATTATGAAATTCGGATGTCAGAAGGGAGAAGCAAGAGTCAGGATGGATGTAAACGACATGAGGGGATTTCAGTTGTGTGGGAGAATGATTCCTGAGGCTTGAATGATTCCTGAGGCTTGAATGATTCTTGAGGCTTGAATGATTCCTGAGGCTTGAATGATTCCTGAGGCTTGAATGATTCCTGAGGCTTGAATGATTCCTGAGGCTTGAATGATTCCTGAGGCTTGAATGATTCCTGAGGCTTGGATGATTCCTGAGGCTTGAATGATTCCTGAGGCTTGGCAAACATCACATGGCCACGCTTGAGCTGCAGCCGACGACCTCTCAGCCACTAACTCTGTCCCTGGCTTCTCCTCTTCCCACAGGCCACCAGAGAACAACCCGACCTCACACGACACTCAGTGCTTCCGCAGGACAACAGGTGTTGACTGACAGCCCAGATAAAACAGCAATGGCTTCACAAGTCCACCAGCCACAGAATGGACAGCAGTGTCTCCACAAACATTGCTTCACCCGAACAAACCCCTCCACCAGAACAACACCCTCCCAAGCCATTCTCCAACCTCCCAGTTTGGGTTTCCATGATTTCTGAAGCGTTCTTCGAGTTGAAAGAGAGGCTGTGTCTCCAGGATGGTGTGCTTGGTTGGCATGCAGTCAACACCTGGTTTGTGTGCTCACCTGTGCCTCTATAGTTGAAGGAATGGAGGAAGGATGTCCTTGCTTGGCCGGGATAGTTGTTAATACCTGTTGATGACACTGGATAAGTGGTGTTTTAAGTGCTGCTCTGACACAGTCTGTGTTTTCTGGATGTTTCTATTCAGCCTACTTCACTCATTAATGGTGATAACACATATTTGCCAATAGACTTTCGGAAAAATAAACAGAAAGCTCTTCGAAAGAAACACACAAAGATTACCTTTCCTGCAGTTTGTGACATAGACCTCGGAGAATAAATTTAACAATTTTACATTGCGACTGCAAGATATTGGATTTATCAAGTTTTTCGCTTTTACATAACTGTATTTGAAATAGTAACTGTAATTGGACTGTATCCAAAATGACACTGATATTTTTACATAGGTTGTGTTGAACTTGTTTGTTACAGGTGAAAGGTAGCACGTGTGAACTGATTGTGATGTTCATGCTAATGGAGGGATCATTGCTTTAAATTCTCTTCAGAGGTAAGTTCCCACCTTCCTCTGCCCTTCCTCCCTCTCAGTTAGCTCTGGGGTAAGGCCCCCCCACCCCCATTTCCTACACAGCTCTGCTAATGGTCTCGAATGGAAAGAAATTAAAGTGGGGAAGCGATGCATGTCGCCTCCGCGCTCCCGTTCCCCCTGCGGGCTAATTCCGTTCTAGCATGCATACTGATGAAGACACGTGGTCCCAAGCACCCCAGTGCCTCGTCGGGCCTGCCGAACGCTGCAGCATCTGAATAAATCTCCATGCGAAAACATTCGGGTATTCTCCAACGGCAGGCTCCTAATGTAATGTTCATGCTGGCAGGGCAGGAGTAAGGGTGCATGGTTTTTGGGGGATATGGTTTGCGAAGACATGGTTTGGGGGTACATGGTTGGTGGGGGCATGGTTTGTGGGGTACATGGTTTGTGGGGACATGGTTTGGGTGTACATGGTTTGTGGTGACATGAGTAGGGTGTACATGATTTGTGGGGACATTGTTTGAAGGGTACATAGTTTGTGGGGACATGGTTTGGGTGTACATGATTTGTGGGCACATTGTCTGTGGGCACATTGTCTGTGGGGTACATGGTTTGCGGAGACATGGTTTAGGGGTACATGGTTTGTGGGGGCATATTTTTTTGGGGTACATGGTTTGTGGGTACATGGTTTGCGGAGACATGGTTTAGGGGTACATGGTTTGTGGGGGCATATTTTTTGGGGTACATGGTTTGTGGAGACATGGTTTGGGTGTACATGATTTGTGGGGACATGGTTTGGAGGTACATGGTTTATTGGGGCATTGTTTGTGGGGTACATGATTTGTGGGTACATGGTTTGTGAGGACTGCATGGTCTTATCTATGTATACATTCTCACAAGTGTCAGACACACACACCAACAAATCTCTCTGGCCAATATATACATATATGAGAAGGTCAAAGGTTGTATGTTCTATATCCTAACAATATGGTGAGTCTACCTGCTCTCTGACTCACTGATGGGTTTTCCAGTAAGACAAAGTGACACTGAGATGAGTAGTGTATGTGATCATGTGTGTGAACACTGATGTTCTTTTTCTGGGTATTAATTTATCTGTAAAAGGACATTCAAAGTACAGGTATATTTTTGCAGGTTTGCATGATTTATGTTTTAGTTTTTTCCCACAATCCTCAAGATACCGCCTTGCTTATCTTTGGTGCCCAATGTTGCATTGCAACCTGGCAGTCAGCAATTCATTGCATTGAAGGGGAACCAAGTGAAGTGAGGTGACTTTCATTTCGAATGTAAATGACTGCCACATTAATTTGCTGAGGCCCAGTGAAGTCCAGTGGACCCCTTAGGCCTCCAGCAGGGAAATCTGAACCTTAGAGAGAGACCTCATACTTCACACCTTGTCAGATCTTTTTAGCCGTTAGCCAATAGCTATTAGCAAATCCGAGGACTTGTGCTAGCGTTGCTGTTACTCGTCGAGCCACAGACATGCCCCCCTATGGAGGAAGAGTTAGCCTGCAAAGCTACCAAAGCCCCTCGAGTTAAACCCTGACTCTGTCTGGTCCATTGGCTCTTTCCCCTGTTCCATCAAACGGCTAATGGCTTTACAAGCGGCTAGCTTCCTAGCTTCCTTCCAGCGCTAAAATGTTAATGGCTTACCAAGAGTGTTTGACCCCCCGCCGCTGTTGAATCCAGCCCAAACTGGTCTATTATTCATTGCATGAGACCATTATTTATTGCCTAAGAGCAAATCACCACAAGCCTGTTAATAATTAACCATTAGGTTGTCCAGCACATCCTATTTGGAGCTGCCAGGCCTGCACAGTGCTGAGATCCAGAAAGTCAAAGATAAGATGGTTAAAAAATTAGCGTTGGGTTTTTAGTTGAGGATTGTCAAATGATTACAGTAGCTTCAAATTAATGTAGCAGTGTCTCATTGAACATCATCACCTTAAACATGCTGACACAGAATATGCCTAGAAAATGTCAATCAATGTGTGGGAATGACTTCCAAGTTAGGCCACCGTGTCTGCTGAACAAATGTATATTGACCCAATCATTACATGTTTGTTTGTCGATGGATCATCAGTGTTGGACACCAATATGACCTGGGAACATTAAGCAGAACGTTGTAACACCGTGTTTCAAATGGTACCGGATATTTCCAGGTATGTTTCTTATTCAAATGCGCTATGACGGGTAACCATGGGTATTGATGGTGTTTGTTGATGCCCCTTAAAGGCGGGCATTTGTTTATGGACTGGCACAATGGGAGGCCATTGTTATCCTTCAATTGGTTTTGTCATGTTGACGGTGCATTAGCCATCTCTGCAATGCTGATAATGACACAGTCAGACCGGTCATTAGCTGTAAATGAAGCCCAACAGGCTTCACTATTTTAAGCAACAGCCATTTTAAGTGGCACAGGGTCAAATTACTTTGTTGGTTCAAAAGGGTCTTTGCTTAATCGTGCTCAATGGATGAGTCCAGATTGTTGTTTCACTAATGCCTGTGGATTAACAGGGTTCTGACAATTGCCCTTATTTCAAAATAAACTGCTATAGGTTCATGATCGGAAACACACAGAGATCACGTGCACTGAGGAAATCATAGCTTTTAGGGTTGTCAAGCACATGGTGAAGACATTCACAACAGATCCTATTGGGCTGTATTAAAGCTGTTCTAGCTGTCGAGGTAACGGGGGTCCTAGCCATTTTTAATGTATGCTTTCGACAATCCATAGAAGTGTACACTGTAAAAAAATGATTAGATGACACAACTTGACTTAGTCATCTTGTTGCTTTGACTCAGTTAAGTTTAGCAAACTTTAGGAGTTAAGTTCACATAGGAGTGAACTTATTTCTTAATGTTGGCCAAACAAAACCTTTTAGAGTCAATGTTATTAAACATCAGCATCTGCCGTAAAAGGGTTGAGCTACTTACATAATGCAGATATAACATACATTAGATTGCCCACATTATATCAGATATGGGCTCCATTTTAATGCAAGGGATTATTTTATCAGTTCCCCCTGTTTGCCCAGCCACCGCATCTCTCTCTTCCTCTTCCTCTCTCCTTCTCATTGTCTTCCCTCGACTCTATCGATCGAACTGTAACATCGGTGGCGCTGTGGCTGGTGACCCGATACCTTTTGTCTGCTCACTCTGGTCTCCCACAATCAATGCCACTATCCATCGACGCCATGTCTCATCGACGCCGTGCTTGTACCTTCAGAAAGGGGGAGAAAAAACTGCTTCACAAAGCACTGGCATTAAAGCTTCTAGTTTTACATCAGATAAAACGAGCTAAAGTAGACATAGATTAATCATAGTTATATAGGTTCAGATTACCGTCCTACTTTTTGTCAATATTTCCGAAAAGTGACGTTGAGTAGGGGAAAGGTTTCAGTCAGATAATAACAAAGTAAAATGGATAACATGGGTATGAATAAAATTTGTATAATTCTTCAATTTTAAACAGGCAGGCTAATAGAAAGAAACATCATGCTCAAATAACATGGGTTTTTAGATTGTGCTTATGTTCCCCGGCTATTACAGACATATTCATTGTCTGTGATGCTCAATTGGCCGGCCTAATGTAGCACAGGCCTGGTCGCCCCCTGTACCAGCAGCTCATTTTATTTTGAAAGCCCCGGAGGTACCTGTTCGTCGCTATTACTGTACCTCACAGCTTGTCACAATGACATTGGACAGGACAGAGAGTGTGTTCTGCTCAACTTAAGTCAAACACAAACTTTCCTTTGAATAAATATTGCTGATAGGTGGCTCACATATGCACACTACATAACCATGATCTTGGTGAATGGTTATAAACCTACTGTTCAATCACACATTATAGAGTGCTTATAACCCTACTGTTCAGTCACACATTATAGAGTGGTTATAACCCTACTGTTCAGTCACACACTATAGAGTGGTTATAACCCTACTGTTCAGTCACACATTATAGAGTGGTTATAACCCTACTGTTCAGTCA
>JACXGM010035434.1:0-11656 GCA_016801145.1 Umbra pygmaea | reverse complement strand
CTTCTTCTTCTTCTTCTTCTTCTGTGTCCCTTTAGTCCAAATAATAAAAAAACGATGCTCAAACTAATGGACAATGTTATTTGTACAAATTATTACACAAAAAGTTAGTGACCTTATACTCATGAAGAATCCTGTTTGTCCAATGATGTCCTTTGCTTTTCACCTTGGATACTGGGAGAACAGATTTGAGGTTTTCCTCACTGTTTCAAACAAAACATGTAAAGAATAGTTAATGTATTTAACAGTATCATATGGACACAGCTATTTATATTTCTTTAAATATCATAATACTTTTTTCTTCCTTAGTTCTCCGCTCCCCAATCTGCTGTACCACAGGTAGCATTGTCTCCTGGGTATTGTGTACTGCTCATATGAGCTTGGAACACTTCCTATTTAACGTTGGTGTTGAGGGAAGGATTTAACGAAGCAACATTTTTTTGACATTGTTCAAATTAATTGAATAGTAACTCTTCAGGGTGTGCCTCTAAATCAACCTCCAACAGCCATACAGGGGGGCTATATACAGCTGCACACAGAACATACAGGGGAGGTTGTAGTGCGAGATTGATAGTTCCAAGTTTACCGATTGATTGGCTCCGTTGATTTTAGGCGAAAGCTTTATAGGCTGCTTAAGGCCACATTTGAAGTGAGAGACCCTCTGCTAATTGGGCAAAATTGTCTAGGAACAAGATTACATCACAGCTCCCAACAGACTTGTGAGTTGAAGATTGCTGAATGTCTTCCTCCTAGTCATGCGTGCCAAGCCATTCTGCTTCTTTTATCTCTCACTACGCTTCCAAACAGAAACAAAAAATCGGCTCATATAAGGAAGACTCAGTTGACTGATGCAGGTGCCCGCCCTACCTGAGGGTCGCTAGAGCTCGCTGAGTAAAAAATTATAAAAACAAAACAATCCCGGCTGATGATGCACCTTCCAACCGAGGCGAAGCTTGGCCAATGCACAGTGCTCATGTAGCTCCCAGTCACACATCAGCTGGACCTGGTCAGCACTGGGAGCTAGTTACCCCATTTTAAACAGGAGTATTCGGACAGACTGATTACATTGTGGGACCGATTTATGATATTTACTTCAGGAAACCCTGTTTGTGCTTCTTGCTCTCATAGTTCCCATAGATGATCTGCAGAAGCAGACTGGCCAGAGTGATGAGCTTGGTATCTGGGGAAGGATAGAAGCCCTTCAAGAGGGAGTGTCTGGCCTCGTCAAATAGGATCAGGATGGACAGGGGGTCCTCAATCTGTGGAGGAGCATTAATAGGTAATCAATAAATCATTAATAAATCACTAAGTCAATGACAATGAGCAGCAACCTCTGTAAAAATACAGTTCGAGTGTCTGCTGTCGAGCATCATGTAGTGGATTTGGGATAACCTCCAGACGAGAAATCCCCACCTGATAATGATAAATAGCCCAAGAGGTGTTCATGACTAACATTTGCAAAGTCACTCGCACACAAATAATTTGTTTTGGTCATAGAAATAGAATGGATAGAAAGGCCATTGCAATTCTAATCAATGTAGCAGAATGGTCAGAGCGGCAGCCATTTTTTTTACGTGTACCATTCCATTGCAAAGATCTAGCGGCCGCCTTCCGCATTAAACCGATTCGCGTGTTGTCATTGTGACAACTAATAACAATCGTCATTTTGTTGTGTACTAATCGAATGACAACGCCAAGCAGTTCAATTGCCTTTCTATCCATTCTATTTCTATGGTTTTGGTATTCTGTGTGAAAGCATCTCTCCCTAAACCCATGTCTGATATTTTTACAAACGAAAGCCTGCCCGCCCCCACTGTGTCCTCTTCAAGCTTGAGTTGAAACACACTCTACTCATCACTGAAATCCCAAATCCTGGCTACAGAGGCACCGTTGCAGCAGAAAAAAACTCTAGATTAAAATTAAGTTGATACAAATCTGACCTTTTTCTCAATGTCGAGGGGCAGCCGCACGTCCCTCCGAAGGAAGAGCTGCGGTGTCTCCCTCTGGGGGTCAAGGACAGTGAGGTCGGTGACTATCTCCGTCCAGATACGCAGGTGTTGCAGGGGTTTGTGGTAGGGCTTCAACTGCAGGTCTGACAAAGACGACACACACAAAGTGGAATAGTTCCAAGTAGCCTGGAAATAGGACCGAACTGATGCTACTACAGGGATATGATACCAGAAACTAGGTGGCCATTTTGGATCTGTGTATTTGTGACTCACTGAGGTTCTCGGAGCAAATCCAAATGGTGAAGTACTTCTGGGTGTCCTGGGATAGGCGCATGCCCTCCATGATCTGCTGCACGGATGTGTTGTTGCCGTGCTTCAGCTCCACCGAGCGGTATGAGCCGTCCATGCGGTATATGCGCACTTTTTCGTACTGAAAAGAATTTGCTAATTACATTTTATATACGTTTCTAAACTTGTCCTTCACTGATCTGTTAGAATAGCATACATTAAAAGTGAATGTGCTCTTACTGGTTACTTACTGGTTTGTTATTGGCTTGCTGTAGGAGTTTCGCCGTCTCCTCCCATTCATTCTGCTTGTTCTCCTTACACAGTTCAAGGGGCGACCTCTTCTGCTGATCCTCTATGTGCTGATCGAAGTACAGTATATTGAAAACAGAACACATTTCTCTTATTACTGCTACTTACTACCGGCAAAATATTGAAGTCCTAATTGACTTGTAACAGCAGTAAGCATCTATAAGAAGCATTTTGATATATTATTTTATCTGTCATTATGTGTACTGTTCTGTATTTATACTGCCTTTAAGCTGGTATATTGCTTTTGTTTAACTGAGCATAAAAACATTACTGACAACAGGTACAGACCAAGAAAGATGTGCACCCCCATAAAGAAAATCCCCATCCTCCCCACCCAACTGCCCAGCGCTATATTGCTTCTTAAAAGGAAAAGTACAAATTATCACAGGGGATCAATTTTAAAATGGGTATTTAAGCGGCGGTTAGAGTTAGATTTAAGCCATGTCCACACGTTCCTCACACCCTGACTCAACCCTAACTGAAACCGGCCACCAGGTAGATCCGGCTCCGTTTAGCCACCGAGCAAACTGTCAACAAATCTGATTCAAATAATCACCGAAGCATGACTTTTAGTGTGGGTTAAAATAATACATATCAGATGTGCTATTGGGTTAAACATAGTTTATTGCAGACTTACCCGGTCTATTTCGGGATGCTGGAGCAGAAGCTTGACTATCTCCGAGTGGCCCCCACCTGCTGCAAAATGCAGCGGGGAGCTCAGCTGTCCATTCAACAGATTTGGGTTACAGTTGCCTTTCTCCAGCAGTAACTTGGTCGCCTCCACTTTACCATACCTACCGTCAAATGAACAAATATTTTTAACTCGTCTTTTTTACATTAGTTTCATTAATAATATGTGACAAACTTCACAGGATCTATTCGTTGTCCACAGGCCTTTAATGTTAAGTATTCAAGGTAAATGTTTCATTTTACAACTTGGTTTACAACCAGCAAAAGCAACGAGCTAAGCTAGAAGTACAGAGCGCAGCCCTTGTATGAGACGTACCAGCAGGCGTAGTGGATGGGGGCCCAGTGGTCACTGTCCAGCTGTTTGACAGAGAAGCCACTCTCCAAGAGCTTGGTCAGCAGCTCTGTGTCGCCCTCACAGGCGCTACGGTGTAGTGGGAAGTCATCAACCCACTGGTGCTCCCTGGAAAAAGATGGAGAATAGTCTCGATCAATCATTCATTTCACAATGTCGGGAGGCCTTTAGAAGGCCTTGGACATGTGGGTATGCCACACAGAACAGAGAAAAAAAATATTATTTTTCATTCTAATAGTTTAGCTGCACCCGTTGGAGCTAGCCTAGTTGTGAAGTGAATCGTTGGATATGTGAGTAGCATAACTGCAGCATATTTGACAGATAAAAGTCGTGGGAGAACGCAGGGCGGCTCACGTACTTGTCCTCTGTCGCGCTGTTGGAGCCCAGCTGCCACTTGTCCCTCTTAGGGCTCTGGATCTTGGAATAGTCTGGAGCGCCAAGGCCAAAGTACGGGTTGATGATTACTTTGTCCACCTGCAAAGTGACAAAATTGAGCTACGTCAATGCTAAACAGCAATGTTTCCGTGCACGCATTCAGGATATGATGCAAGGGAGCTCCAGTGGAGAACGAATGCGCTAACGAAGGACAGAGCAGCAGTCTTGTACGTTGCTGCCTTGGAAGAGCTATCTGGGAGTCGATTCTCACCCGGTTGGTATACTGCAGGTCTGTGCCATAGAGGGGGTTCTGAATGCACATGTCCGCCTTCTCCAGTGACATCATCTTGCTTTTGATCTCCAAGGCGGTGTAGCCCATGTGCATCCCTTCATCACTTGGCTTGCCCTCGCTGGTGTATGCCGGGTTACTCACGCTGGTCTTGACTCGGTCCATCGGCGCAGGCCGGAACAGACCTTGGATGGCGTGGGGCACTGTGTGCTGCACTGCCAGCCACCTGGCCAGGTAGGAGATACAAGGATCTTATACTACGGTATATAGTCTACTATACTACAAAGCACTTTAAATATGTTGTTATTCCTAATACCTCACATATGAACTCAAGAAAGTCTGAAAGCCACAGTGTGACAAAATGCAGTAGAGAAGGGTCAACAGCCTTGCTCAAGGGAACAACAGTAGTAATGATCTGAAACCAACAGCCCTCTAGTAACAAGTCTACAGTATACATTTCAACCAACCGACATCTCCCCAAGTGGCACATCTAAGACCATGCAGATGGTATACTAATTGAAACAAACATAAACAATGAATATAAGGTCTTTGTTCTAAAGACTACAAATATTAACAGCAATTATTTTGTATTCAATAAGAAATCATAAACATAAACATACTTGTCCAAGGCAAGAAGCATCTTTGAGGTGATGGGGGACAAGTGAGTGCTGGTGTCGCTACACACACGCATAATATCCTGTAAGCAGTAAAAACTAGGGCTGCCAGTGTTGTAGATAGACTTGCTGTTATCTGTTCAGAAAGACCAACAAGCAGCGGAAAACAGTAAAAATATTGTTAGCTTAAAATTGTTATATTGGGGTCCTGTGTGGCATAGTGGGCTAAGTCGCTGCATTGCAGGACAGTTTACGTCATGACAGTCAGCGGTTCGATCCTGACTATGGGTTTTCTGACTTTGCCCAGAAGCCCAGCACAAGGCAATGCAAATTGCCATAGTGCTGCCCGGGATTTGGGATAGATAAGTCGGATTATCTACCTTGCAACATTGCTATCCTGCGAACCCTGCACATCGGGCACCTGTCATTTTAATTGTGGAAGGTTAGTTGGTGAGCGTAATCATCCTGTACATGAGCTGACTAAAGGCATCAGTTTTAGATGAGCAGCGTGAAAAGAATCGGCTGGCTCGGCAACATGTGATTGAATGAACCATGTGAGTGCCCCTCAACATCCTGCATCTGTCCGGGGAGTTGTGGAGCTGCCGACATGGCAGGGTCAGTGGGAATTGTACAAGATCAATTGGGAGGGGAGAAAAAAATTGGAAAATGTCACAAAAACAACTGTGTTCTATTGTAGGTTAAAGAAAGATGTTTTAAAAAGGCTGACCTTTGACATTAACTGGAACAATAAACAGGGAGACTTCTTTCCCTTCAATGTCTCCATCAAATGGAAATGTCTTCATGTGCACCACACGCTTTCCTGTAATAAGCAACAGTAAGGGACTATTTATAGAGTGTTTATTGTTTAATTGAAACACCTTATTACTCATACACAACCTATATATTCCTATAAATATTCCTAAAATAAACCTGGAAGAACTTCATAATTAATGAAAACAATTGATAACACTTGAAGCACATAGCATCATAATTTTATGTAACATAGACCTACCTATGTCTCAACATGCCATTTCAGCTGACTTGAAATAATATTATCACAGGCTGTTGTGAAAATTATGATAGCCACTCTACTACATATTACCAACTGTACTTGTTTCTGTGCAACACGTTGCCTGAAATGTGCCATAATATTGCCATTGTAACTTTACACACACATTTGTAAACATGCTAGACAAAATCTGTTTCCCTTGATCTGATTATCTTTTCATGCTGTAATTTTAACACAGGGTCATGAGTCATGGCAATGCAAGTTGATGTAGATTTATTGATAAATAAAGTCATGAATCTTTTAGGACCATTCTGTGTCCTAATAGTGTAATACAATAAATCATCCAATTGTAATACCATAGCTAATGTTTTGTCATAGGTTGTACATTTTCACACTATTATTATATATAATTCATGTCACAACAAGTCTAACTACATGTGTTGTGACAATATTATGACAGGTTAGTCAAGTGTTACGCAACAGCAGAAAACAACCAACATTACCCGTAAAACCCTGGTTGTTTGATATGGGTTTTGTTGTTTCATCAACATAATCTAAAATGGATTTGGCTCTATCCACATCTGCCTTGATTTTAGTTGCTAGTAAAACTTTCTTTCGTTTCTTCTCTTTTCCTTCCAAAGGAACTTCGATCAACAGAATCTGAAGGAGTAATAACACAGTAACATGTCAGTAATCCATTTAAAACAAATTACCTTTTAATGACATCAAACCTGATATGAAAAACGTGTCAATCGCCATTAACAATATTTCTGTTCATGTAAACTATATTTCAGCACATTTGTATGCAGAATATGGGAATCTACACTCACCTAAATGATTATTAGGAACACCCGTTCAATTTGTCATTAATGCAATTATCTACTAATCACATGGCAGTTGCTTCAATGCATTTAGGGGTGTGGTCCTGGTCATGACAATCTCCTGAACTCCAAACTGAATGTCAGAATGGGAAAGAAAGGTGATCTAAGCAATTTTGAGCGTGGTATGGTTGTTGGTGCCAGACGGGCCGGTCTGAGTATTTCACAATCTGCTCAGTTACTGGGATTTTCACGCACAACCATTTCTAGGGTTTACAAAGAATGGTGTGAAAAGGGAAAAACATCCAGTATGCGGCAGTCCTGTGGGCGAAAATGTCTTGTTGATGCTAGAGGTCAGAGGAGATTGGGCTGACTGCTTCAAGCTGATAGAAGAGCAACTTTGACTGAAATAACCACTCTTTACAACCGAGGTATGCAGCAAAGCATTTGTGCAGCCACAACACGCACAACCTTGAGGCAGATGGGCTACAACAGCAGAAGACCCCACCGGGTACCACTCATCTCCACTACAAATAGGAAAAAGAGGCTACAATTTGCAAGAGCTCACCAAAATTGGACAGTTGAAGACTAGAAAAATGTTGCCTGGTCTGATGAGTCTCGATTTCTGTTCAGAGTCAGAATTTGGCGTAAACAGAATGAGAACATGGATCCATCATGCCTTGTTACCACTGTGCAGGCTGGTGGTGGTAGTGTAATGGTGTGGGGGATGTTTTCTTGGCACACTTTAGGCCCCTTAGTGCCAATAGGGCATAGTTTAAATGCCACGGCCTACCTGAGAATTGTTAGTAGTATAATTATTATATTATAATTATTATGGAGTATAAATATACTTTATTTTTTTACTTGGGAAATGCTTGTTGATTAGGTCAAACCCCTTTTGCACTAAGATCCTATACCCACTGGGTCGAAATGCTTAGTGTTGTTTAGGTCATTAACAGCAACTATATCTTAGGGGAGGTTCCGCAGACTTACCTCATAGGCTTTAGCCCGATATTCCTTAGAGCTCAGACTGATTTGGTTTTTTGGACGAATGACCGCAACAAACACTTCTTCCAGGTTGTCTTGGTTGCCCATGGTGTTGACTGGCCTTCAATCCCTATCCAGTGTCCTACATAGGTAGCGATTTATGAGAACGGCAAGGAGCATCATGTCTGAAATGTGACATAATAAAATATCCAATTTGTCTTAACATCTTGATTGGATTGAACTCATAACATTTATTATTATATTGATTATCAATCTCATTTGATTGTAGCTAGTCTTTTAATTGTTGGCTACAAACCATTTTCTCCAGGTCTCGTTGATATTAAATTAAGATGTAGCACATTACTATAACATTACCAATCTCCTAGACTGATTCAGGTAGCTGATACTGAAATAGTCTAATAACAGTTAAACTTGGTATAACGTAAAATAAAATATTTTCTAAAGGTATAGCCTACTTGATTGCGTTGAAGTCTAGATGTTATTATGGTCAAGTAAGTCACGCCCCGGCGGAAACCAAGCACAGAAAATCGGCCTACAAACATGAAAAGTAATATGCGGACGAATTTTCCGTAAAGTTGAACTAAAACTTTATATCAGATAGGATTCTCCGAAGCAGACATATGAAGGGTTTAGCTATAGCACTCATCACACTTTGAAAAACGCTTTTCAACATACCTACAAGTACGATCTTTTACAAACTTTAAAAAGTATGGGAAGTCGATTTCTTCATTTTTCCGGGTGTAATAAAGCACAGACATGCGTTATTAATAATATCGAAAAACTTCGAAGCATATATTGTGTGGGTTTCCTGACAAGCATAACATCGGTTACCGACAACTGCAAAGGGGATGTACTGTACGAGAGTCACATTACCCTCAAACTGGTTCCCTTCTACAACAGGGTACTCTGCTGGTTGGGTGGGTGTACTGTAGCGCATATATTTAGCTACAGTCATCCCTATATCAGAACGAATTTGTTTTGGTATAACAAAGAGTATATGAAAATGTTGACCATAATTTTTCAATAGTTTTTCACTGCCTTTAGAAGAGCAATCTTTGTGCAATTCAATAGTACTTTAATATTTGTATATTAGTATCCTACATTCCAAATAATCTGAAACTACTAAAGGTACTGTACATGCACTATTGACATTATTTACTACTAATTCTCAGTGGTATTCAAAGGAATGTTTGAAAACTGTAGGATAAAGAGAATATTTTGTATCTCCTTTCACTCCGCATAGTCAATAGTGGAATTGCTATTAAAGTATGTTAAGAGTGGGAAAGAGACAGAAATTTATATTTCAGTCAAATGATTATAGTAAATATTTTAATAAGGTCATACTTTTTAATTGACAACAGTGTATAAAACATTGGCAAGGCAGTCAGAGCATCTTGACAGATAACAGAAGACACTAAACAAAAAAATACTACGAGAACAATAGAGAGCTCATTTAAAACAAATAAAAGGCCTGCAGCTTTGCATATATATATTTTTAAATCAAAATAAAATGTTATTTCAAAGCAATAGTTGTTTTACATAGTAGTTTATATGTCAAGGTCTATCTACAGTCATATTGATCGTAACTATCTCGAAAAGTGAAAGCAAATGGGTGGCCATCATTTCTCCTAGATATCCATTGGGTCTGCTCAGTGGTATTCCCCCGTGTTCTAACATTTGGTTTATGTATTTAGGCTCACAAGGAACAGCAGATTTGTAGTATTGGATGTATTATAGCATGTAAGAAACATCCAGGTCTGCCTAGCCAGTAGCATGTCAGGGGGTAAGGTTTATTTCTGGACAGGACCCCTCCTCCACTTTCCTAAACTTTAGGATGAACTACTCGCCTATTCTGTTTTGCACTGACTCAAAACCTCTTGCATCTTAGCCTGGATGTCCTTAACGCGATTGGCCCATTTCTCCCGCACCTCATCCTCATCGTCCTCGGTCACTGCGGTGTAAGCCATGAGGGCGATCAGGCCAATTTGGAACAGGTGGCCGAGGTGGGAACAGCGGTGCTCCATGACCTCACGGTCTCCATCGCAGTGCTCAAGGTACACCTTCAGCAAGGGCCTTCCGAACAGCGACGAGGTGCCCATGACGCCCCGATAAAACACATCCAGGCTTAAATCACTCTTGTCTCTCTCGTAGACCCGTTCAAACTCATCCATGTACCTCTTTGCTCGCTCTGGGTCCTTTTTCACAGATGCCACCATGTTGTTAAAGGCAGTGTACTGGTGCTTGATGTACTCTTCATACTTGCCGAACGTCTCGTTGACCTCATCGACACGGATCTGCCGCAGGCACTGGCGATTCTTCTTGGATATGCTCTCCAGCTTACTATGCACTGCCTGGAAGTCCTTCTCCAGGGCGTGCGCCTCTTCGCCTGCTAGTCCCATCCGAGCCACCCCCACCAGGGAGGAGACGATGCCGAAGAGAGGGTCAATGGATGAGGCAAAAGAGGAGACCTTCTCCACACAACCAAGCACCTTGACCGCCGTCTTCCTGATCTGCCCAGCTTCAGCCATTTTCTTTTCTTCCACTATGAGATGCATGTAGAGAGCAGAAGGGAGAAAGAGAGAGCAAGAGTGTTTCAGAAATTTCAGAAACAAAAGGAGAGAAACTATAAGCAGATAATATCAGGCTGTTGTGGAAGTGTAGCCACTGACTTAAAACAGTTTCTATTTTTTTGTTTTTCTTGACCAAGTTTCAGATCAATTCCAATCTATTGCTTTAAAGGAACACTCCAGACCCCTAAACACCTCAAATTATTTGTGCCGGTCATGTGTCCAACATGACAGTCATTAAATACACCTTCTCAGCACGTTTAATAATTCCCAACTTGGCCACCGTAAGTTGCCCAAAAACCCTAAACCTTTCTCTAAACAAAGCAGGCAAAATCAGGCATCTTATTTTCATAAATGCATATGTGATGCATTGTGCCTCTGGTGACATTTCTTACAACGCCTGCTGTGGTGGAGGCCTACTATAAACACTTTTTCAATTAAGTACTAATAAGTTTAGAATATGAGATAAATAAGACAAAAAAAGCCTAACTTTAATTATGAAGGAAATGTTGATGGTTATTAGTACCGGTACTCTATTTTCTGAAGTACACACAGACATCCAATTGAGTCACATGAGAAAGTAACTGGTTTAAAGGGATTGTCTGTTGTTCTTGGTTTCTGTGTACATCAGTGTTTTTCACCTTTCTCACAAATCATATATAATCCTTTTTCATAGTTTAGCTATTACTCATCATGCCAAGCCTGCAATGCAGAAAACAAATTCAGGAAGACCAGTGGGTGTGTCTTAGGAAAATTTAATATTATTACATCGTATTCTGGGCTAAACTATTCTAAATATAAACTAAATTAAGGTACATTACAATTGATAGTACACCAGGCATTCCTTAGCTATTGTGAAACCACATTCAGTTGTCTTACTACATACTACCTATTTCCTGCATCTGCCACCACAAACATTCATCATCAACCACTGATTTCCCTTTTAATTAAATCTATCTAAATAGAGTTCCTTTTCAGGTTAATCCTTAATAGCGTTGAACAAACGATAATACAATGCCCTTGAAACTAGAATCAGTATGTTTACCTGAGGCCAAGCAGTTCCTCTTATCTTCACAGAAGCTGTCAGTATTTCCTAGCCACCATTTTCATGAATACCCCAGCCATATAAGCCCAGCCTACTTTTTGCCATATAAGGACAGAAGACTGAGGAAGTGACAAGCCACTGCAGATTGGCTGGTGGGTGGGGAGGGTGGTGCTCTAACCCAAGCAGAGGACAGACTCTGTGGCTATTGTAATAGGTATTTCAAATGCACCACATCTTCAACCATGTATATATGCTGAAGTTGTGGTAAGCTGAAGTTGTGGTAAACCTTCACGACTACATGTCTGGCAGGCTATAGCCTGTTGTGTGTGTGCTACGGTATGTTGTG
>JACXGM010035433.1:0-11680 GCA_016801145.1 Umbra pygmaea | reverse complement strand
ACTCCATTTTTGAATTGACCGAAAAACCGTTTTTTCCTGTTTAAGACGTTGTCTGTAGGTAGGGAGGAGAAGAATGGAGATGTGATCTGCCTTTCCAAAGGCAGGGCGGGGGATGGGTTTGAAGCTGTTACGGATCGTTGAATAACAGTGATCTAGGGTCTGATCGCCCCGAGTGTGAAAAGAAATATGCTGATGGAATGTGTGTGTTGAAATAACTGCGGCATCCGAACCCCAACGAGAGTTAATCATAATGCAAACCCCTCCGCCTTTTTGTTTACCTGATTCCGAGGTTCTGTCCTGCCGGAAGACGGAGAAACCAGCTGGCATGATAGCCGTGTCCGGGATGGAGGAATCTAACCACGACTCTGTAAAAGCTAGCACGCAGCAGTTGGCAATGTCCCGCTGGAAGATAATCCGAGCATGAAGTTCGTCCATTTTATTGTCAAGAGATTGAACATTTGCAAGTAAAATGCTCGGTAACGGTGGATTGCAGTATCTCGTCCGTAATCTGCATAGAACATCAGAACGTTTTCCTCTCTTCTTTTTCCTTCGTCGCCTGCGTATGAGTAGACAAGTCGACGACGGCGGGATATTCCAGTTGCAGCAATCGCCCCGGTAAGTGGAAAAAAAAGTCTGTATCCAGTGAATTACGTATATCCAAAAGTGCTAGTCGATCATACTGTATGAGCAACAGTGCAGAACGTGCAGAAATAAAAACTAAAAAAACAGTAATAAGCCAAAACCTGCATAGAGTGAGCGGAGCCATCGTCCATGCGACCATTCTCTACGGCGCACAGCACAACAATGATGATTGCTCACAATGCGTATTTTTGGGCTACTTCAACCTACTGACAGATTTTTTTCTACTCCTGTTTAAACCTCAACATTCCCACTGAGAAGGCAATATGCTTGAACTCATCTCTTTATAACCTCTCTGATGGTCACGTGCCATCCCAATCTTTGTTTTGCACTACTTTCTCCTTCTCTATCATCTCTCCTGTCTCCTTCTGCATGTCTCCTGATTTGAACTTTCCTTCTCCACATCCCACACAATGAACTTGCACACTCATTATCTGCTTTCCCCCTACTTTCTCCAGATAAAATCATCCCGTCTGACTTCCAAGACGGTCAGCCACTCCCCTCCTCATGAAATCCACCTTTGGTCTTTCCTTCACATTTGAGATTGAACCCAACTTCCTGATCTCTCTCAGAACAGGCCCCTCAAACATCTCAGGCTACATGGCATGGCCTCCCTACATCTCTCCCTACAACATAAAGTCACTTGGCTCTGTCATATCATATCTCCAAACACCTGCAGATGACACTCCACTACTTCTAATCTTCCTTCCTTTTTTGACAACAAGCATTTCTTTCTGGCTCAACATGTTTTTAAAAAATAAGCCTTGATCCTGAGTGTTGGGAAATGATTACTACTGGTAAATTGCCAATATTCAGGTCTCTAATGAACGAAAAAGCCTAGCTTTGCCTGTGCAGATATAATTTATGCCTGATTAGTTTGGGAGTGTTAATGTACAAGCCTCTGGTTCCCAACACTGGAATCTATACAACGTCAATGAGGGACACAGAGGATGGACTGACGACCCCAAACGCAGGGTAGAGGGGCTCAGTGAATTTAGAGTGAAAAGTGTAAAGGAGACTCTTTTGTTGCAGGTCACTGACCCTGTAGAAGGACAGAGTGCCTGCCTGCCAGTCCAGATACACTCCTACTCTACGCTGGAGGGAGGGAGGAGCTGGTATGGACCTTCTAAACTGACTATGTTGGACAGAATATCCTTTATTAGAGCAGGACACACTCCAGGACTTCTCATTGAGCCCAAGTTTACATTCATAACCTGTCCTGTTCCTGGTGACTTGTCTATACGTCATCCCAATATCAGCTGAACCAATGATATCTGCCTCCCAGTAGCTGCGTTCGTTTAGACCCTCTGTACACAACAGCTGTCTGACAGAGTGAAATCTGTCAGGGTGATCAGGATACGGCTGCTCCACTCCGACACCAGTCACCTTCCTGTTGTTCTCAGACAGAGACAGCTCTCTGTCGGCTGTGTTCAGGTCCAGTGTGAGGTCACAGGCATCTGCAGATAAAAATGCACATTTATAGCAACTGTATTATCCAAGGTATTTACTGAGATGTCTTGTGAAGCAAAGGCCAAATTCAGATCTTCAACATATTTCTTCTTCTTCTTCTTATTTTTATAATTTTCTGGTTAGGTCCTCCCATATTTTTTAAGTTAGATAAACCATTCCAACTTCACAACATTTAAAACATTATTACACATAACAGAATGCATCTGCAGAATAATTAATTATTCATTAATTAATTAGTTTTCACGTATATAGCACTTTTCTAGGCACACAAAGTGCTTTAGATATTTAGATAGTAAGGAAGGACAGCCCACCTCATTTACCAATGTGTAGCACCCACTTCCATACACAGTCACAAACACACACAGTCACATGATGTGAAGATGAAAAGACAGCTTAAAGCAGCAAAGTAAGATCCAGTGTAAAAGTACATTACAGTTCTTAACAGCGATCATGCTGACATGTGTATAATTTCATTGGTCTTTATTGGTATGATCATTGAATAACATAATGTAATCATGAAGTCAATAATTCAGTAATTAATTACATAGGCCTATAACGCCTATTCAATTACATGTCCATGATCTTTGTAAGGCTAGGAAATATACCTACTTGCAGTATTCAAAACAACTCTATTTCTAATCTAAAAAACTACTGATCTGCAACACAAAATAAAATCTAAATACATTTAAAAATAAACAGGAAAAGTGAGGGACAACATCAGGCTGTAGACTGTGCTACATTAGGCTGTCATCTGACATGCCCTATGGACAACCCCCACCCTGTTATAAATATAAATATTAGTATTTAAATAAACACTTACATTTATTCAGGCCTGATTTTAACCTGTAAACTCCACCATAGCTTACACTGTGGAAAAAACAGGTGTCAGATTGTCTACAGATTTTTCCAAACATTAATGATCAGAGTTATTATTGTAAAATATTATTGTATATTACTAGAATAAAAATTAGATAAACAGACAATCCATTTACAAACCCAGAATACTTTACGTACTTGAGTTTCTCCAGTCTCCAGGTTGGATCCTCCAGTCCAGCAGAGAGCAGTGTGACTCCTGATTCTCCTGGGTTATTGTAGCTCAGATCCAGCTCTTTCAGGTGGGAGGGGTTTGACCTCAGAGCTGAGACCAGAGAAGCACAGCCTTCCTCTGTGATCAGACAGCCTGACAGCCTGCAGAGAGACCATGGTTATTGAAGTTGTCAACCTAAAAACAACTATTCTTAAAAAGCGATCTAACATTCACCAAGTTACCGTTTGATAGTCTCCATTACAAAAAAGCTTTATTAATCTCAGGCTATATTAACCTCTTTGCTTTTTCATTCAGCTGAAGAGTTAATAATATGTTACGATGAACTTTACATGGTGGTACAACGATGAAGTTGACCCTCTGTTTGTATAAATATTGTAGGTAAAAATTTCCTGACAAGATGATTAATGGAAATTTTTTCATTTTAACTTGCCTTTATTCACAACCTTAAAGCAAATTTTAGTATTTAAGGTTACAACGTATTATTAATCTAATGCCATGATAAAGACATCTACAGATTGTTATTTTGAAATAAATCTGTTTTACACAACCTAACCCTATCAGCACTGCTTTGAGTTGAAGGACGTAGAAAAATAATATCTCCACATTTTTATTGTTCAGATCTTGGGTGATGTTGAGAAAACATTGTGTTAATTTAAAGCTTAATTACTGTAGCATGTATGTTAATGTCTTCCTTTTTACAAAGGGGCAATTTTCATGCGCATGTGCATTTTTACAAAGGGACTATGTTTCATGCGCATGTGCATTTTTACAAAGGGACTATTTTCATGCGCATTTTTACAAAGGGACTATTTTCATGCGCATGTGCATTTTTACAAAGGGACTATTTTCATGCGCATGTACCAACTTTTGGAACAAAGATGAACTGTAGCGGCGCATGCATGTCAATGTCTTCTTTATGACCACGTCTACAGACCTGCACCTTGAGGCTGACAGATTTTACGCTTGAAAATGTTTAGATAAGATTTGCAGAGATTCTTTGTGTTGTCTGCCCATACTGATTGATTTCTAAATAACAGTCTTTCAATGTCTATATGATGGCATTTAGATCAAGTTTACAGCATAAATCCTAAATATTTATTTTAATATATCCCAACGCAGCATAATGTAGGTTATATTTTGTTATCTAAAAACAGCAAAACACTACCTTTATGAACACTACTTAATCCAACACTGCTGCTTTTTACCTGAAAAACGTAAGTTTGATAGGCATAGCACTGGTTGGAATATTAGCAACTTTTCTTCATGCAGATTTCAGAATATGTGCAATGTTGGACAGAAGGATATACAATCATCATGGGACCAGAAAGGACAATAATAAAAAACAGATTACAAGCCAATTTGACTTTAATCTAGGCACACGAATACTGACCTTAGGGTCTCCAGTCTACATTGAGGACTCCTCTACTAAATGGAGTCAGTCCTAGTAGAGGAATACTGACCTAAGAGTTTCCAGTCTACATTGAGGACTCCTCTACTAAATGGAGTCAGTTCTAGTAGAGGAATACTGACCACAGAGTCTCCAGTCTACATTGTGGACTCCTCTACTAAATGGAGTCAGTCCTAGTAGAGGAATACTGACCTAAGAGTCTCCAGTCTACATTGAGGACTCCTCTACTAAATGGAGTCAGTTCTAGTAGAGGAATACTGACCACAGAGTCTCCAGTCTACATTGTGGACTCCTCAGTCCAACAGAGAGCAGCTTTACTCCTGAATCCTTCAGGTCGTTGTTACTCAAATCCAGTTCTCTCAGGGGTGAGTTTGGCATCTGGAGTGCGAATGCCAGAGTTTCACAGGACTTTTCTGTGAGTTCACAATCACAAAGTCTATAGGGGATTGAAAATGTTATTCAACAAACCTGTCCACATGTTCAGAATAAAAAACAACTTTACTTAAAGAAAGCATGAACAACTTACAGGGCCTTTCTACAGCATCTCACAGCAGGTAGTAGTCTGGACCATCCTGCAGGAGACGTGTTGTACTTCTTCAGGTCAAACTCTTCCATCTCCTCTCCAGACATCAGAAGCATGTGAGCCAGAACTGAGCAGTGAGCTGGACTGAGTTCATTTACTGGTCTTTCTTTTGACTTCAGGTACTCTTGAATGTCTTTGTGCACCGAGTCATCTCTCATTTCTATCATGCAGTAGAAGATATTTAGACACCTGTCAGGGGAGAGGTTTGACCTCTTGACTGTTATCAGATAGGTCACAACTTTCTTTGAGGTCTCTGAGCTTATCTCAGTCTGAGTTAGCAGACCACTCAGGAGTTTCTGATTGGACTCCACAGAGATGCCGAGGAGGAAACGAAGGAACAGATCCAGGTTCCCATTCTTGCTCTCCAAGGCCTTATCCACTGCTGCCTTCAGAAACGCATGCAAAGATAGGGATGCTTTAGAAAATAATCTAGACCCCTCAACGAAAAAAGACTTCGGTTCCATGTTCTTGGTTGTGAAGGACTGGAACACATAGAGAGCAGCAAAGAACTCCTGAATGAGCAGATGCACAAAACAGTACACCTTCTTCTGATGAAGCACTGACTCGACTTTCAGGATTTCTGTGCAAACACCTGAGTAGACAGAAGCTTCTGTGATGTTAACGCCATAGAGTCTCAGGTCTTCCTCATAAAACAAGAGATTGCCCTTTTCTAGATTTTCAAATGCCAATTTACCAAGATTAAAAAGAAAATGTTTGTCTGACTCCAAGAACTTTGTTGGGTCTGTCTCATTAGATCCTTGATATTTCTGGTTCTTTAGGTTTGTCAGAATGAGCACAAAGTGAATAATCATTTCAGTCAGAGTCTGAGGGACTTCCACAGTTCCAGGTTCTTTCAATGTTTGCTCCAACACTGTTGCAGAAATCCAACAGAAGATTGGGATGTGACACATGATGTGGAGGCTTCTTGATGACTTCATGTGTCTGATGATTTTATCTGCCATGGTTTTATCACTAAACCTCTTCTTAATGTACTCTTCTTTCTGTGGGTCATTGAATCCTCGTATCTCAATCAACCTATTAATATACGTAGGAGGAATCTGATTGGCTGCTGCTGGTCGTGAGGTTATCCAGATCAGAGCGAAGGGAAGCAGGTTACCCATGATGAGGTTTGTCACCAACACGTCTATGGTTGATTTCTCTTTCATGTCGGACAACTTTTTATTTGAATGGAAATCTAATGGTAACCGACTTTCATCCAGGCCATCAAGGATAAACATCACCTTAGAGTAGACAGTTACATCTATGTCTGGGAGTTTAGGATGGAAAACATTCAGTAGTTCGCAAAGACTATTAGGATCTTGTATTAAATTCAGTTCTCTGAAAGGGAGGACCAAGAGGAAATCTACATCCTGATTAGCCTTTTCTTCTGCCCAGTCGAGGATGAACTTCTGCACTGCAACAGTTTTCCCAATGCCAGCCACGCCTTTCATCAGCACAGTTCTGATTGGTTGATTTTGTCCAGGTAAGGGTTTGAAAATGTCATTGCAGTTGACTGGATTGTCTTGGTATGTGTGAGTCCTGGAGGCATTCTCAATTTGCCAAACCTCATGTTCATTATTGACACCTTCAGTCTCTCCCTCTGTGATGTAGAGCTCAGTGTAAATCTGGTTAAGTGGTAGATTCTCAGATTTTGAAACACTTTCAGAGATGTTGTTATACTTGGTCTTTAGAGTAGCTTTATGATCCTTCGATCTCTGGATGACTTTCTCTGCAAAACAAAAGGATTGTACAAACAATTTTGAACAGGCCAGCATACAATGCTTTCTGTTATTATTAGGAATCTGAAGCTTTTTTTCTTCAAATGGCTCTAGAGCAGCCATCACCAATTAGCGGACCTCTGTCTGGGTTCGGACCTCGCAATTGTTCTTTGCAAACCACAACAAATTAATCAAATATTTGTCAAAGTCAATCTAATCCTTACGCATTCCCATTTTTCCTGCTTGAGGACAAAATGAATAAGCAGGAAAAATGGGCAAGTGCAAAGATTTAAGCGACTTTGACAAGGGCCAAATTGTGATGGCTAGATGACTGGGTCAGAGCATCTCCAAAACTGCAGCTCTTGTGGGGTGTCACCAGTCTGCAGTGTTCAGAAAAAGTTCATGCTAGTTCTAATAGAAAGGTGTCAGAACAAACAGTGCATTGGAGTTTGTTGCGTATGGGGCTGCTGTTTTGGTGGCAAAAGGGGTACCTACACAATATTCTGTTCTGTGTAACTAACCAGTGATCTATGAAATTAAAACCAAGAGTAAAAATAATTAGTTATGGTCATTGCTTAGTTAGGAACTCCTCTTTCCTGGACATTTAGGTTTTAATTAGGAAATTCCCAAAATGGAGTACTTTTACAACTTCAGACCGTAACATAAAAATATATATATTTAAAAATTATAAATCATTCAGAGCATTTATTTGCTGAAAATGTTGAACTGTTCAAAATAACAGAAAATATGCAGTCTTGTCAGACATTGAATAAGGCAAATAAAATAAGTTAATATTCAGTTATAAACAACATTATACTAACTTGTGTTCAGATATCAATATTTGTTGAAATAATAATAACTATAAAATAATAATAATTGGCTTTCATGCATCTTGGCCTGCTCTCCACCAGTCTTTCACATTGATGTTAGGTAACTTTATACCACTCCTGGCACAAAGATCCAAGCAACTTGGCTTTATTTGATGGTGAGGCTTTAAGCAAACGCAACAATAAAATACATGGATTTACTCTTGCTTGGTAGTGAGGGGCAACAGTGAGTTTTGAAACAGAGATAAACAGTAATGTCCTGATGTGTTTCACTTTTCTGTGTTTATCTCCTCCCCTCATCAGGTGTACCCTATCCTCATTAGTGTTTTTGTGTTTAGTTCACTGGGTTCTGTTGGAATTGTTTATTGTATTGACCTGTTAATCCTGCCAGTCCTTTGTCTTTTCCGGTATTTGGACCTCTGCCTGTTTTTTCACTATGAGCCTGCCTACATCATTGGTGCTACTATCAATTATTTTCAATATTTGGTGTGAGGAAACGTAAAATTCCAGTTTTGAGGAGCATGTACCGTTGCGGTCAAAAAATTCATGAACACAGGTGAGAGTGTTGATGAGGACAAGGCTGGAGATCACTCTGTCATGCTGATTGAGTTAGAATAACAGACTGGAAGCTTTAAAAGGAGAATGGTGCGTGAAATCATTGTTCTTCCTCTGTCAACCATGGTTACCTGCAAGGAAACATGAGCCATATCCTTGTTGTTAAGCCGTTTTTGTGCAAAGCAATGATGATGGCACGTGTTTCCTTGCAGGTAACTATGGTTGACAAAATAAGAACAATGATTTCAAGCACCAGCGCTCAGTGGGTCAAGTAGGTTGTCTAGCAACTGGAAGGTTGGTGGTTCGATCCCCGGGTCCTCCTGACCAAGTGTTTAGGTGTCCATGAGCAAGACATCGAACCCCAGCTGTCCCGACGAGCTGGGGCCTTGCAAGGCTGACACCGCCGTCGGTGTATGAATGGGTGAATGAATGGGTGAATGAATGGGTGAATGTGAGGCAATGTAAAGTGCTCTGGTGTTCATTGTTGGTCAGGAAAATGCGCTATATAAATGCAGTCCATTTACCATTTGGTAAGATTGCCCCTATATCAACCATGTATCGGATCATCAAGGAGGTTAAATTGTTGTGAAGAAGGCGTCAAGGCACCCAAGAAAGTCCAGCAAGCCCCAGGACCGTTTCCTAAAGTTCATTCAGCTGCGGGATCGGGTAGGGTTGGGTATCGTTTGGATTTTTACAATTCCGATGCCGAACCGGTACTTTTAAAACGATTCTGATTCCTAAATTATTCCTAAACCGTTTCTTGAAAAACTGAAAAATAACATTAAAGAATGGAGTTTTTTTTAATTGAAAATGATTACATAAATATATATTTAAAGTAAACCGAAGTCCCCTAACACACAACTACAATAATTTAATAATAAATAACAGTTACACACTTAACAAGTAACAACAAAATAAATGTTGAATTGGTATGCTAACTAAATCAGCTTCAAACTTTAGCAGTTCTTTTGCAGAAAAATTACCATATTTGCCTTCTCTGACAAGACTGTAAGGACACCCTCTCCTGATTTATCTTTGCGTTAACGTATCTGAGACGTTCTCCCAAATGACGTACTCAGGAAACTATTTTGAAAACATGACTTAAGTTGTATGCCAACATATTTATGATGTTTTTACATTGAGCTGCCCGTTTTTTATTAGGCTATATTCGTCCTTCTATTATGTCGCACCTGGATGTTTAATTTTGCCGGTTCATGCAAGAACATTCCACACATTCCACAGTGTTCTAAATTATACAATGCTCAAAAAAATAAAGGGACACTAAGATAACACATCCTAGATCTGAATGAATGAACTAATTGCAGCCAGAAGAACATTCTCCATGGCGTCTCCATACTCTGTCACGTGTGTCACATGTGCTCAGTGTGAACCTGCTTTCATCTGTGAAGAGCACAGGGCGCCAGTGGCGAATTTGCCAATCTTGGTGTTCTCTGGCAAATGCCAAATATCCTGCACGTTGTTGGGCTGTAAGCACAACCTCCACCTCTGGATGTCGGGCCCTAATACTACCCTCATGTAGTCTGTTTCTGAACGTTTGAGTGGACACATTCACATTTGTGGCCTGCTGGAGGTCATTTTGCAGGGCTCTGGCAGTGCTCCTCCTGCTCCTCCTTGCACAAAAGCAGAGGTAGCGGTCCTGCTGCTGGGTTGTTGCCCTCCTTCGGCCTCCTCCACATCTCCTGATGTACTGGCCTGTCTCCTGGTAGCACCTCCATGCTCTGGACACTACGCTGACAGACATAGCAAACCTTCTTGCCACAGCTCGCATTGATGTGCCATCCTGGATGAGCTGCATTACCTGAGCCACTTGTGTGGGTTGTAGACTCTGTGTCATTATACCACTAGAGTGAAAGCACCGGCAGCATTCAAAAGTGACCAAAACATCAGCCAGGAAGCATAGGCACTGAGAAGTGGTCTGTGGTCACCACCTGCAGAACCACTCCTTTATTGGGGGTGTCTTGCTAATTGCCTATAATTTCCATCTGTTCTCTGTTCCATTTCCACAACAGCATGTGAAGTTGATTGTCAATCAGTGTTGCTTCCTGAG
This sequence comes from Umbra pygmaea, assembly GCA_016801145.1. NCBI lineage: Eukaryota > Metazoa > Chordata > Actinopteri > Esociformes > Umbridae > Umbra > Umbra pygmaea. The sequence continues at coordinate 1,364 of JACXGM010035433.1, read as the reverse complement.
TGGACAGTGTGATTTCACAGAAGTGTGATTGACTTGGAGTTACATTGTGTTGTTTAAGTGTTCCCTTTAGTTTTTTGAGCAGTGTATATTTACTTTTAAGGTTAACCATGTGGTTACCATTTATTGTATATAGGTGGTTACTAAGGTTAGGATTAGGGTTAAAGTTACAAAAAACTTTAACCCTATGTGCAATACGTTATAATGGGCAAAACGTTTGTATAACGCTAGAGAACAAAACACACACAAAGCTTCCATCTGGATTTGAACTCGTAAACTCCAGGATGAAAGTCGGGAAAGTTTGGCATTTTAAAAGTAGCCTACATTTATGGTAGCTAGCTACAGTAGACTACAGGGAAAGTGTGATATTTTTACGCCCGATTCGGAGCATCTGAGGGAATATATTTTAGTCGACACATTAATTAGAACTGAAATGAGGAACCAAAATTTGCGTTCTGATCCGGTCGCTAACGGTTGCGTTCCTATCGGTACTCAACCCTAGGATCAGGGCACCACCAGTGCAGAGCTTGCTCATGAATGGCAGTGGGCAGGTGTGAGTGCATCTGCATGCACAGTGAGGTGAAGACTAATGGAAGAAGGCCTGGTGTCAAAAAGGTGTCAAAAAGGGCATCAAAGAAGCCACTTCTCCAGGAAATACATCAGGGACAGACTGATATTCTGTAAAAGGTACAGGGATTAGACTGCTGAGGACTGGGGTAAAGTCATTTTCTCTGATGAATCCCCTTTCTGATTGTTTGGGCCATCTGGAAAACACCTTGTTCAGAGAAGACAAGGTCAGCCCTACCATCAGTCCTGTGTCATGCCAACAGTAAAGCATCCTGAGACCATTCATGTGTGGGGTTGCTTCTCAGCCTAGGGAGTTAGCTCACTCACAACTTTGCCTAAGAATACAGCCAATAAAGAATGGTACCAACACATCCTCTGAGAGCAACTTCTCCCAAAATGTAATTGTCAATAAAAAAGACTTTGACACTTATGGAGTGCTTGTAATTAGAGATGTCCAAATCCGATCACTTGATCGGGAATCGGGCCCGATCACATGGTTTCAGGCTCGATTGGAATCAGACGTTACCTCCCGATCAGGACTCGGATATATATGTATATATTCTCATTATTTTTTAACACATCTATAGTTATGCGGTGGCACAGAGACAGACCCTTTTGACTACACACAGAAACAGCAAGGAATGCGGCATTACATCACTTTGTCACAGAGAAGCTATTGGTTAAATGCAGGCAAAGTAGAACACGGAAGCAGCTTGAAGTGGAAAGCGCGAGTATGTCTGCGGTCTGGAGATATTATAAAGTTGATGACAGCAACATTGCCATAGCAAACTGTGAGATAC
>JACXGM010035432.1:0-11681 GCA_016801145.1 Umbra pygmaea | reverse complement strand
GTGTGTGTGTGTGTGGGTGTGTGTGTGTGTGTGTGTGTGTGTGTGTGTGGTGTGTGTGTGTGTGTGTGTGTGTGTGTGGTGTGTGTGTGTGTGTGTGTGTGTGGCACACAGAGCCATCCCGTGAGCTGCGCTCCATGCTGCGCCACCTGGTAGACATGTTGCCAGCCAGAGATGTGTCCGGGCCAGGCAGAGACAGCGCCATCAACCTGCTAGTCAAGCAGGTGCCCCGGAAGTCCCAGAGGAACCCAAACAATTCCCTCACACTCTGGGTGATAGACCAGGGTAAGACTCAGAGTGTTTGTTATTCATCTGAGACCATTTTGGACTGTTTGGTCTTCATGACTGATCAGCTTCGCTATACAAAGCTCAATGGCAGAGTGATGTATGTTGTGTGATTACATTTTAGTCATTTAGCTGACACTAATCCAGAGTGACTTTCAGTGAATTAACGGTAATGACATCCCCATAGAGTATTTTGCAAAATTCCATGGTGAAAGTTCAGGTGGAGGTTGTGATGATTTTTTGAAAGGATTTTTTGTACCAATTTCATTTAACTGTATCAAACTATCCATGCAGTTTTTTAAATATTTTTTAAATACAATCCTTTCATTTCTGAAATAATTTTTTCTTAATTGTTTTTCAATTATTTCATGAGCTTGCTTTAAATGTTCAGTCAGATCATGTGGGCCTTTGGAAAGACATTGCCTATTGAATCTAGGGATGTGTACCTTCTTACACTAACAGAGTGAAATTCCAGTTGTTGTTTTTTCATAATATTTACACAGAAAGGAAACTTTTCAGAATGTTCTGAATTTACATAAAATTTCATTTGAGCCTTTCTGTGAATATACCAGACAAGTATGAACATCACAATGAATGCACAAATTGTGAAATTACAGTTGTAAAACTGCAACTAACGAGTGTTTTTGTTACAGTTCATCTAATGACTAATTTATCGATTAATCAAGAGTATGTTTTAGATTATTAATAGAATTATAATGAGAGAAACATGTTTGTGAAAGCGAATGCAAGAGCATCGTGTTCACATTTGCACTAACATTGCAGATGCTTTGTAAGATGAGAATGTCTGTTATTAAGGGACTTTCTCCAAACAGGGATAATGACCTAATCATATAATATTCTGTTAAGGTATTTGATTGTTTTATTATAATCAGTACACAATTATATTTGTACTATCACAGTAATTTATTGAACAAAATATAAATAGGCTATTCCGTATTTTTCTTTTAAGGAACATTATTATGTCAGAACTTGTACTATTTTGTTCATCCAAAAGTGTTGCAAAGTGCCGACATTTGCCACAGTATGCAGTGACTAGCCTAATAACTTGCAGCCTTCTCGGTCTGTTGCCTGGAACAAACGAAATCGGTGGGCTGTGTTGAAAACGCAGAAAAAGTTTGTTCGGTCCTGTACTTATGTGCGCATTTCCTTGATAATTCTAATATTATGCACCTATAATTTCACAAATATAAGGCTACATGAAAATAGCAATGAGATATGTGTTTTTGTATTTTGCCATTTCAACTCTATGGAGAATTGTATATTAGAGAATGCATTTTAGGCGGTGATTTTGTGTGCAACAAAGCACCTCATATTGACTAGGGAAGCATTAACCCTTATAAATCGCTTTTTTTTATACTATCATCATTTGAAGACCTTGGGCGAGGTTTTTTTAGCGGCAGGACCAGGTTGATCTTTACATTAACATTATAATAATATGGCAAGTCGACGGTAACTTTGGCTTTATTTTAATTCTATGGTATGTATGCATAATATTTTACTATAATCAAACTGCATAATAACAAAATATACCAAAGTTATGGCTCAAATTAATTAATACATATTTTAAATAGGTAACTTTTTAAATCTGTTGAACACCTACAAAAATGTCTGCATTCCATTTTTTTCCCATCAATAATGTTTAGGTGCTATATCAAAGTCTTTCTGAATTTCTGTGAGTTGAGTTATGCAACTGTACTTTTGACCTGTCATCTATTTTCATGTCCATTGCTAGTGTTGGATCAAGTATAGCTCTATAACCCCTCTGTGCAGGGCTAAAGAAGATCCTGGAGGTAGCTGGGACAGTCCCTGAGATGTCTGAGGGACTTGTGCTTACAGACAATTCCCACATGAGTTGCTCTGTTCTGCTTAGTAAACTGTATGATGACCTAAAGTGTGACGCAGAGAGAGACAACTTCAACAAACTCTGTGAGGAATATGTCCAGTGAGTCTTGTAATGGCTTGATTTCCTTGTCTGTTGTTACCAGGTACTCTCGTGATATATTTCAGATTTGTGAATATCTGATGTTACTAATTTTACTACAGTACTTATAAGTTTATTGTTATTGTTCTGTGCAGGCAGCACTTTGGCCGACCCAGCCTGGAAAGTAAACTACGTGCAATTCAGACTGTTTCAGTGCTTTTGCAAGGACCCAGCGATGTGGGCAACAGGACATTGGAGATGTCAGGCATGATGGATGCTGTCATCTCTCTGTGTGCCTCAGAGGACGTTTCTCACCAGCAGGTGGCGGTAGAGGCTCTGATTCATGCTGCTGGAAAGGCCAAGAGGGCCTCATTCATCACAGCCAACGGAGTGGCCCTTCTAAAAGATCTATACAAGAAGAGTGAGAATGACACAATACGTGTGCGAGCACTAGTGGTGAGTATTTAATCAAATTCAACCGAAGGCACAGGGCCAATGACAACTTTAATTTGTGTGAATAAACGTATGTGTTCCAGGGTTTGTGTAAACTCGGCTCAGCTGGAGGGACAGATTTCAGCATGAAGCAGTTTGCTGAGGGATCCACGTTGAAACTTGCCAAGCAGTGCAGAAAGTACGCTGTCTGTGTTTGTGTACAGTAGTGTACCTATTAATCACACACTAGAAAAAACTTCTGCTAGCTTTATATTTTTATTTTACACCAATAGCAAAAGACTATTGAACAGTTGTGGTTGTGGTCAGAATTATTGGTCTCCACAAAGTTTGCTGCTTCAGTGTTCTTAGATCTTTTTGTCAGTAGTTACTATAGAAGTATAATTATAAGCATTCCATAAGTGTCAGACTTTTATTGACAATTTCATGAAATTTGTGCCAAGATATATATTTTTTTAAGTGATATTTGCAGTGTTGACCCTTCTTCTTTAAGACCTCTGCAATCCGACATGGCATGCTGTCATTTAACTTCTGGGCAACATCCTGACTGATTGCAGCCCATTCTTGCATGATCAATGCTTGGAGTTAGAAGTTGCTCTTGGAGGATGTATTGGTAACATTCTTTATTCATGGCTGTGTTCTTAAGCAAAATTGTAAGTGAGCTTACTCCTTTGGCTGAGAAGCAACCCTACACATGAATGATCTCAGGATGCTTTGCTGTTGGCATGACACAGGACTGATGGAAGCGCTCACCTTGGATACTCCGGACAAGGTGTTTTCCGGATGGACAAAACGATCAGAAAGGGGATTCATCAGAGAAAATCACTTTACCCCAGTCTTTGCCCTCAGCAGTCCAATCCCTGTACCTTTTGCAGAATTTCAGCCTTTCCCTGATGTTTTCCTGGAGAGAAGTGGCTTCTTTGCTTCCCTTCTTGACACCAGGCCTTACTCAAGTCTTTGTCTCACTGTGCATGCAGATGCACTCACACCTTCCTGCTGCCATTCCTGAGCAAGCTCTGCACTGGTGGTGCAGTGATCCTGCAGCTGAATTAACTTTAGGAGACAGTCCAAGTGCTTGCTGGACTTTCTTGGGCACCCTGATGGCTTCTTCACAACAATTGAACCTCTCTCCTTGAAGTTTGTGATGATCCAATAAATGGTTAATTTAGGTGCAATCTTACTAGCAGCAATATCCTTGCCTATGAAGCCCTTTTTGTCCAAAACAACGATGGCGGCACATGTTTCCTTGCAGGTAACCATGATTGACAGAGGAAGAACAATGATTTCAAGCACCACCGTACTTTTAAAGCTTCCAGTCTGTTATTCAAACTCAATCAGCATGACAGAGTGATCTCCAGCCTTTTCCCTGTCAACACTCTCACCTGTGTTAACGAGACAATCACTGACATGATGGCAGCTGCTCCTTTTGTGGCTGGGCTGAAATGCAGTGGAAATGTTTTTTGAGATTAAGTATTAAGTATTAAGTCATTCCTGTTCCCACAAGGTGCCATTCTGTAAGTTTTCCATCCAACCCCAGTTGCGACTACCCTGAGTTAGCATTTCATACTGGTAATGAGTAGCGTCACCTGTGCTAAATTTGGTTTGGAACGAAAACCTATGGAATGGCAAATCACAGGAGCAGGAATGAGTATCGCTGCTTTAGATGAATAACATATTCCAGAAAAAAGTGTTGAAAATAGCATGAAGATATTGTTGAATCTATTCAATTAAAGTGGTAGAAATGTACATTATGTTTAACTGGAATGCACATTATATGAAAGGCACCTAGGAGATTATTCCTGGGTCGTTATTAAAGGACGGCCTTCATTTGTCCATGTTGACCACGACCCTGGCCATTATCAAAGGCCTGGCGTTTAATTGACTACCAGTTTTTATTTTTTATTACGTATATGCAAATTGCCATCATCAACACTGAAGCAGCAGAATTTGTAAAAATTTGTATTTGTGGCATTCTCAACTTTTGACCACGATTGTAGGTTCCATTTTCATTCTATTTGTTTTTGTTTGGTGCCTGAGGATTCCACTCTTCTACACCTTTTAAATGTAGCTCGTTGTAACAGACTCAGTGTTGTGACAAAGTGCTTCTGGTCCCAGGTGGCTTTGCAATAGGTCTCTTCCACCTACGTCTCGGCGCTGGGCTATCGAGGGTTTGGCTTACCTTACCTTTGACGCTGATGTAAAGGAGGACCTAGTCGAGGACAAAAATGCCCTGCAGGCTATGTTTGAGCTAGCTAAAGTAAGACTATTTGCACTTTTATCAAACTATTTAAAAAGATTGTTATACAGTGGCCTTTACTAATAGCATCTTTGGTTAAAAAAAAGTTTTTCCACGGACAGTTTTAAAGGTCTTTATTGTTTATCCTCTTATTTTTCATTCAAGATATTAACGAAGATCTAACCTGTGTTCTCCAACCTCATTACGCATTATATGAGAATACCCTGAACTATTGTCTTGGAAAAGTAGGTTGCATAAAGAATGAACTGATAGGGGTAATAATAATAAAGTCTTTATTTTTTCTTAAATTGTATTAAAGGTGTGACTATTCCTCCATACAGAATCTCTCCAGATCTTTCAGATTTTGACGTCTACACTTGTGGACTTTTCTCTTCATCTCATACCACATGTTTTTCTATAAGGTTTATGTCAGGAGACGGAGAGCCATGGCACAGCCTTGATTATGGAGTCAGTGAACCCTTCTGAATAACGTCTGGTTATGTAGGTGGACCAAACTAATGTCTGTAATTCTCCAGCTGGGATCCTTTGAGATTCTTTGGCCCTCAAACCACCCTCACTCTGTGGGGTCAATATGACGCACGTCCTATTCCAGGCTTATTGTTAACATCTACATTTATTGTAAACCTCTTAATCAATCAATCAAATTGATTTATAAAGCCCCTTTTTACATCCGCATTTGTCAGAAAGTGCAGCCCAAAACACCAAAGACCAAGCAACAATGCAAAATTGTTGCACAGTGGCCATGAAAAACTCCCTAGTCATTTGAAAGAAACCTAGAGAGGATCCAGACTCAGTGGGGTGGTCATTTTTCATCTGGCTGTGACCTGGAGAGATGATGTGCCCTAATGGTGGAAATTGGCATTGTATAAAGTTAAACAATTTTCTTATAGTCATTTTCTGATTTGTTCAGCTCACCAACCTATTGTGGCACATTATCCTACTCTTGGGTGGTTCCCATAGTGGTGGGTGACAGTGGACATTTTGCCTGTATGTCACCTCATATTTAGAGCCCAGTGAAACAGGACAGTATGGCTTGCATTTAAAGGGGTTTCTACTCACTCAGGTTAATGTAATAACATACAAAATGCATAGGAATGTAGTTCCGTTAGATTTCACTCATAAAAAATGTCTAGGGGTGTCAAATTGTGGCACACTTGGTGGAGATAAAATGCATTCATTTAATTTCTTACACATCTTTTTTCATTTTACATCAGTAAAATGTTAATTTTTTATATATATTTTTGAATGAAAGCTCAAGAGGGAAATGAATAAAGACATGTTATATAGCACATTTTGCTCTTATTTGCTACAGGTGCCAATATTAGTAGAGGCCACTGTATGAATCCTTACCTATCTTGTGGCTGTGTTGTCCACCACCACCAGTGGGCCTTCCTTGGAAACAGCATAGCGATGTAAAATACTACACTGAAACTAATGCTTAATTTTTTGTATTGCGGTTCATTGCAGTCAGAAGATAAGACCGTGCTGTTTGCAGTGGGCTCTACTCTGGTGAATTGTACAAACAGCTATGATGTGGAAAAGCCTGACCCTCAGATGGTGGAACTGGCCAAGTATGCCAAGCAGCATGTACCAGAGGAGCACCCCAAGGTGAGTTTGTCTTAAAGTCCCCTAAAAACCTGTCCCCACTAAGAAAAAGTTATTTCTGGCTTCAGGTTTTGGTTGGTGTTAAAATGGGTGTTATTTAGACTTTAGACAGAGAACATGGATTCTGGTCCTCACAGGAATACAAAAACCAATGTGTGCGTTTTTGTTTCAGGACGCTCCCTCGTTTGTGCAGAAGAGGCTGACGAAGTTGCTGGAGGCAGGTGTGGTGTCCGCCCTGGTGTGCATGGTCAAACAGGAGAGCCCCGCCCTCACTGAATCCTGCAGGGAGTGCATCGCCAGGTGTGTCTTCATTTCTGGCTTCACCTCAATGCTTTGTCTTCCTAGCCGGCTGCAAATTACCACTCCGTCTCTGCTGGCAGCTGGATCAATCTCTCACTCTGTCGATTTGCAGAGTGTTCTTGGCTCTGGTGGAGAAGCAGGAGGACAGGGGAACAGTGGTGGCACATGGTGGAGGAAAGGTAGTCTAAACACACAGAAAATGTCTTTGATCACATCAACACTTTGTTAGATGAGTTGCACAAAATTGTAAATAATATGGGTGGATCAGTACAATGCATTTTTCTCTCCAGGCCCTACTTCCACTAGTGTCCGACAGCACAGATGTAGGCAAGACCAAGGCAGCACAGGCGTTAGCCAAGATCACAATCACATCCAACCCGGAGATAGCTTTCCCTGGGGAAAGGGTGAGGCAACTGCTCCACAAACAGTTCTCACAAGGCTTTCAAACATATTTCGCTAAGTGTAAAGATGCATTGCTTTAGAGATGTCTGTCTATTTATTGAGTAAATCTCACCCGACACTTGTGTAACACCTTTTCAGTAGTAGAGTAGTTCTTTATTCATTGGTCTTCATATGTCTGGTTTTGCTATTGGGTATTTCCACTGGTCCGCGGTGGTGCTTCAACACAACATTCTTGTGTGTGTGTGTGTCTGTGTGTGTGTGTGTGTGTGTGTGTGCGTGTGTGCGTGCGCGCGCAGATCTATGAGGTGGTGCGTCCTCTGGTCAGTCTGCTTAGCCTGGACTGCTCCCTCCTACAGAACTTTGAGGCTCTCATGGCTCTCACCAATCTGGCTGGCATTAGTGAGAGGCTTAGGCAGAAAATCATCAAGGAGAAAGCTGTACCCAAGGTGGAGGGCTACATGTTTGAGGAGCACGACCTTGTCCGGGCTGCAGCCACGGAGTGTATGTGTAATCTTGTCCTGAGCAGCGAGGTGCAGCAGCTTTATGTGGCCACGGGAAATGACCGTTTGAAGCTGCTGGTTCTCTACAGTGGAGAGGAGGATGAGAGGCTAAGGAGGGCTGCAGCTGGAACCCTGGCCATGTTGACTGCTGAGCAGCCTGAGCTGTGTGCCCGCATCCCTGGAACGGTGACATATCTATCCCCCAATGCACAAATAAGATTTGAGCAAAACAATGTTATAAACTGTACCAGACAACTTTACTTTTTCAGTCAGGAGTTTAACTTTCCTCCCCTCTTTGATTCCAGACCACCCACTGGCTGGAGATCCTTCAGGCTCTGTTGCTTAGCGACAACATGGAGCTGCGTCACCGTGGTGTGGTGGTCACGCTGAACATGATGCAAGCAAACAAGAGCCTGGCTGAAAAGCTGATGGAGACTGAGGTGTTCGAGATCCTTTCTGTCCTGGCTAAAGCTACAGAACCAAGCCCAGTGTCCACAGCGGCACAGCACTGCCTGGACAAAGCCATGGAGTATGGCATCATCAAGAAGCCCGAAGGAGACGGAAAGGAACCCTGAGGGGGGGGGGGGTGTGCTGGTTGCAATGCCTGTCTTTAAACGATGTGAATCATTCCAAAAGTTGGTGAATGGTTATTACACTGCCCTACGCCAGGACAGGTTAAGTCGCTGCCCCTCTCAACTCATCCAGTATTAAAGGACAAAATGATCTTAGGGGTTAATAACACATTGGTACCGAGTCGACCGTTCTCTTGGATATGTTTTCATGCTAATCAAATGTTTCCAGTTTTAGTGCGAACTGATAATTACCTTATAACGCTAGTTGTGAGGGCACGGATGAAGTAAAAATAAATCGATTTCTAGACCACTAACAAGGCTCAAAATAGCACCATACTTCCAAGGTAGCATAATGAGGCTCCTTACATGCAAACCGAAGCATTGAGAACTTCGTAAGTGTACAGACAGTTTATTAGAAATATAGTTAAAAAGACATTACTGTTCGTGTATACAGCCAGGCGCTGAACTCTGACTTGGAAACTTCCATGCATTTTTAAGGTAATTATCAGTTTGCACTAAAACTGTGAACATTCGATTAGCATGAAAACATATCCCAGAGAACGGTGGACTCGGTACAAATGTGTTATTAACGCTTAGGCTCATTTTGCACCGGAGTTGTCCTTTAAATGAGTAAGCAGATGGTTGAGGACCAATGAAATACTATCCCCAGAATTAGATGTTAATGACTGAGCAAATATTTTAATAATTTCATGTACCTTTTCATTTACTTTTTAAATGCATATAAAGTAACACATTTATTAATGACTAGATGTGAAAAATAATGTTCAAAAACATTATAACATGGCTACTCTGCCTGATATGGGAATCACTTTCAATCCAGGTTGCAACTTGTTTGCAGCATTTACTTACATGTGGTATAACATTATATATATTTGACTGAATTGAAAATTCCACATTCTCCCATTACGTTTGGCCACCTCTGATTTAAATACCATGCACACGGTAGTACACCTTGGTAAAGATGTTCAAATTAAGATGCTACACTTTAAACAAGGCTGAACAAAGTACTTGATCATATATCTTTCACAACACTCATTCCTTTATCTTACAGGGTTATTTTATTCACGTTGTGTTCCAATATCTTATTTTTCATTCCATGTAATTTTCCCTGTCAAGTTGAAACAAATCTTATGCACAGTTATTTATTTACACCTTTATGTTATTTTTTTGTGATCTTTTCTACTTTCACTACTTAGGATTATTTGTAATAAAAGATAAAGATTGTCTGACAGTTAAATACCGTTGCTATGAATATTTCTTAATCTACACATTATATTTCGTCTATATAGTTGAATTACTATAGGCCTACTGCATTTACACTTTAAATGATTGATGTGCAACTTTTACACTGAAAATACTGGTGCTGCTGCGCATGCGCAACAGAGGTTGTTTGAAAGTGCTTCAACTCGTCGGACAACTGCGCCTTGCTCAATATGTTTTTTGCGGCAATCGTTTATCGTTAAATATTCTGCACACAGATGTCAAGAGGCTGTTGCAAATGAATTGGTTTGGGTTTGGCTTCAATGGCTTTGGGCAAATACGAGCGAATGAAAAGTCATATGATGGAGAAAGTACACGAGATATCAAATTGACAAGCCCAATATCTTTAGTTGTTTGCCGGAATTTGAAAAGTTCTGAAATCTGTCAACATGTTACGCGAATCAGAACGAGTTGGAGTCGAATAGCTGCTCTGCATTCAACTAGTGAGTATGTTTAACCCACCATGTAAAGTAGTATCTGTGGATCCTGTCCTCCAGAATCCTGCTGCTAGCGCATCATTTTTTTAGGACAAAAGATGTCCGATTATTTTTTTTAAGAAATATCAATTTTGTACACCCTTTTTGGGTTTTGTAAAACATTTGTAGCCTATGCGGTAGGGGTTCAGGGTAACTTTAGAATACAGTTTATTCGCTGCGAGACACGCGTTTGCTGTGGCAGCACATGGGTGAGGTCATGTTTTTAATTTGAACAAAGCCTTTAAAAATAATAGTCCAAAAAAATGTAAACCCTTGGGTGAGGTCATATTTTTAATTTGAACAAAGCCTTTAAAAATAATAGTCCAAAAAAATGTAAACCCTTGTTTTCCTTTGGGACCCCAAATTCAATCTTCTGTCAAAATATTTTTATACTTTTATGTAAACAAGGACTATTGGCCCTTAATTCAAAATCGAAGGGAAAACAATGTTGTAATGGGTTGGACTGGAGTAAGACTAAAGGTGTAACAGAATTGATTGAATATTTATAATATTTGCTTGAAATAAGAGTCAAACCAGATGGGGTCTTTTTTGACTCCAGAGGACCACAGGTGTATGGCCATCGGGAGGACAACACGAGGGTGTACAAAGAATAATGGAAGAAGTTAAGACACTTGACTAAAGGTGTCACTTGCCTAATCCAGAGACGTAAGGAGAGTTGAGAGCAGCGGCAACAACGGCGATTTAGTGTATGATTAAAGTGCTGTAAATTGACACGTTGACAATCATAAAGAAAAACCCTGAATATCGATATGAAATTAAATAGGACAATTTAACTACACCGCATTCCAAATTATTATGCAAATTATATTTTACACCGATTTTCCTAAATAGTCGATGCAAATGACAGTCAGTATTAATTTTCAATTCACCTACCGTTATGGTATAAGTCGAATTTCATTGAACAAACCACCCAATGAAAACAGTCTTTTTCAAAAATAAAAAACTCAAAATGCACTGTTCCAAATTATTATACACAACACAGTTTCAAAACATTTTATATGTTGTGAAGAACTGAAAATGGTCATATGTTGAATTTTGCAGCATTAGGTCATATTTACGTAAATCAAAATCTATTTCAAGTCAAACACATCTTAACAGGGCAAGTTACATGTTAACATAGGACCCCTTCTTTGATATCACCTAAGGTTCCTAATAGGGTTGAGGTCAGGGGAGAATGGGGCCACACCATGAGTTTCTCTCCTTTTATGCCCATAGCAGCTAATGACACAGAGGCATTCTTTGCAGCATGAGATAGTACATTATTATGCATGAAGTTGATTTTGCAACAATCAAATATATTTTATAAAGCCCTTTTTACAACAGCAGTTGTCACAAAGTGCTTTGACAGACACCCGGCCCGAGACCCCCAAAGGCAAGCAACACAAGTGATGCATAGTGGCTAGGAAAAACTCCCTAGTAGGAGGGACTTAGGAAGAAACCTAGAGAGAGGCCAGACTCAAGGGGGTGGCCAGTCCTCTTCTGGCTGTACCGGGTGGGGGATCTGAAGGTACACAGCCCATTGTAATAAGGTCAATCCGTGTTCAATTATTGTCCAGCAATGAAGATATGATGGGTGGACTGTGACCATAGTCT
>JACXGM010035431.1:0-11681 GCA_016801145.1 Umbra pygmaea | reverse complement strand
GCAGATGTCACTGTTTAAGCATTTTAATCATCATTTAAATTATTTATTTCAAAATAATAAATGAATTATAAGTTATACAGAGATTTATTAAGAGTTTAGTTGAACCAATTACTATTTTTTATATACTTGAACTCCCTTTTGCCTCTCAAAAAAATGAGGAGGAACAACCTCCCCTGCCTCAATGGACGAGCCTCCACTGCATTCAACATTACACACGTTACCAGTGTGAATTAAAAACAATCCTGCCATTGCTAACCTCATGCCTCACTAACTAAGCTCCACCTCTGCCGCTTTTCCACTGGTGAGAAACACCAGTGTATCTCCCCAAAACACCAATGTATCTCCCCAAAACACCAATGTATCTCCCCAAAACACCAGTGCTTTATGTTTCCATTGAAAAGGACCCGGTGCTAGTCGGAGTGGAACATCTCCAACCTGGAACCTGAGACCTTTCTCACTGGGAATTTTTGACTTTGGGTGGGGTTTAGGAGGATCTGTCACTATGATAAAGGAAAACATATAAACAACTATCCGACTGATCAGGAATACTCAGATGTACAGTGGGGAGAACAAGTATTTAATACACTGCCGATTTTGCAGGTTTTCCTACTTACAAAGCATGTAGAGGTCTGTAAATTTTATCATCATAGGTACACTTCAACTGTGAGAGACGGAATCCAAAAACAAAAATCCAGAAAATCAAATTGTATGATTTTTAAATAATGAATTTGCATTTTATTGCATGACATAAGTATTTGAAACATCAGAAAAGCAGAACAAAATTTTTGGTACAGAAACCTTTGTTTGCAATTACAGAAATGTGTGTTTCGGGTCGTTGTTATGCTGGAAGACCCAGCCACGACCCATCTACAATGCTCTTACTGAGGGAAGGAGGTTGTTGGCCAAGATCTTGCGATACGTGGCCCCATCTATCCTCCCCTCAATACGGTGCAGTCATCCTGTCCCCTTTGCAGAAAAGCATCCCCAAAGAATGATTCCACCTCCATGCTTCCCGGTTGGGATGGTGTTCTTGGGGTTGTACTCATCCTTCTTCTTCCTCCAAACATGGCGAGTGGCGTTAAAACCATAAAGCTCTACTTTTGTCTCATCAGACCACATGACCTTCTCTCATTCCTTTTCTGGATCATCCAGATGGTCATTGGCAAACTTCAGACAGGCCTGGACATGCGCTGGCTTGAGCAGGGGGACCTTGCATGCACTGCAGGATTTGAATTCATGACGGCGTAGTGTGTTACTAATGTTTTTCATTGAGACTGTGGACCCAGCTTTCTTCAGGTTATTGACCAGGTCCCGCTGTGTAGTTCTGGGCTGATCCCTCACCTTCCTCATGATCATTGATGCCCCACGAGGTGAGATCTTGCATAGAGCCCCAGACCGAGGGAGATTGACCGTCATCTTATAATCATCATAATTGCACCAAAAGTTGTTGCCTCCTCACCAAGCTGCTTGCCTATAGAACTCAACAGTCCCGCCCCTCGTCTGAGAGAGCTTGGGTTCCGGAAGTAAATTTCCCACTCATTTCTCCCGTTGACTTCTTGAAAAATCTGTATATAAAGAGTTTTAGACCATGCCTTAGGCTAACCAGATACGACGTGACTCATAAGCACACAAAATATCATTTCGAGTGAAAAAATGAACTGCAAATCCAAGAAAAGTCAAAGGTACAAGACTGTGTACATATTTTTTATTCCAAGCAAAGGAACTACTCATCCCATAAAACTTTGTGAGTGTTATCTTTTCGCCTTTACATTACTTTAAATTACCTAACTTTAGCTAACTTCACTTACACAATGTCATCCTTGAAATATGATGTAATCTACAGCTCAGTAAACATATTTACAGTTCTCTAACTATCCATATTTTTGCTACGACACAGGCGTACGACTCGGACAGCCTGCCAGATTTGGAAACGCAAAGCTTTTTCGCGGGCTCAGTAAAAACTTCCATGGTAACCGTGAGTTTGTCTCCATGACATCACCGAGTTCCACCAATCAGAGGCATCACTTTGTTATTGTGGGCTGGTTTAGGATTGTGGGTAATGAAGTACTTGTCCAAGACATCGCAAATAAAACACATTTATCTCAAAACAAGGTTGAAGCCCCATTAACCTTTGGCGTCTATATGAGCATATATTATCGCTTAGTCATGTCGTAGCTGGTTTTAAGTCTACCATCAACGGTTACGATTGTATGGCTTATACTCTAATTGTCAATGGAGAAAATGTATTGTATTCTTACTTCCCGAGTCAGCTGTGGGCAGGACTGTTGAGGTCTATTGTCCTGTAGCTAATCCCAGCCTTGTGCAGGTCTACAATTTTATCCTTGATGTCCTTACACAGCTCTCTGGTCTTGGCCATTGTGGAGAGGTTGGAGTCTGTTTGATTGAGTGTGTGAACAGGTGTCATTTATACAGGTAACGAGTTCAAACAAGTGCAGTTAATTCAGGTAATGAGTGGAGAACAAGAGAGCTTCTTTTAGAAAAACTAACAGGTCTGTGAGAGCTAAAATTCTTAATGGTTGGTAGGTGATCAAATTCATATGTCATGCAATAAAATGGAAACAAATTATTTTAAATATAATACAATGTGGTATTCTGGATTTTTGTTTTAGATTCCGTCTCTTACAGTTGAAGTGTACCTATGATGAAAATTACAGACCTCTACCTGCAAAATCTGCAGTGTATTTAATACTTCTTCTCCCCACTGTAAGTGTGGATGTGTGTTAGCAGTACCAGCACCAGAAGTCTCCTCCAGCAGAACGAGAGGCTACAACCACCACAGCCCCATTTACAGGATTGTTATGATTAGCCAAAAAGTACCTAAAGAACCAAAAGAAATCTTGAAAAATGTAAACAGATGTCGATGGCCCCAAAACATATTGCCATAGCAACCAGGGAGTTATTCTGGGCTAAAAAGTTCTCAACTTGACAAAAAAATATCCAGATTGTAATCCCATTAAACATGACTTTCATTTACGTAAGACTAGACGTGAGGTAATAAAGACGCCACAACAATTAACAGTTGCACATACTGTAGTTGACATACTGGCCTGGCAGTATCCTCAGAAAAGATACAAAACATCTGGTGGTTGATGTTGAGTCTTAATTCTTAATTAGACCATCTGAATCAAATCAATAACCGTCAGCCCAAACTCAGCGTGGTTGTTCTACTCAACCATCTTTATTTCTCTCTTTCCCCGCCCCTCTTAACAGTAGAGGTCATATGTCAAAGTCAATACATGACAGTTGATAAGTCACAGACTTCAGACAGTTTTTGTCTGCAAACTATACGCATCCAAATACCCAACATCCTAATGCCCAATGTTTTGGTGGTGTCACACAGGTGTAGGGTGTGTAGAGGAGAGGAATGGAGACCAAAGCAGGGAGGAGTGTTCTAGATGTTTAATGAACTGGAGTGTTGAGAAGACTGCGCTGAAACAGCTGATGACATAAATCATTGGAACTGCACAACGTCTACACATAACTACTATGCTCTTAGCCGTGGCATAGACACATTTGTTATATATACCGTACGCCTGGTTCTGACAATGAAAACATACATATTGTACGACACATAACGAGGTGAAGGCTCAATTAAACATGTACGTTATGAAACATCCGCACAGACAGCAGGATGGCAACATCTCTCAATCTCCTCATGACAAGAGTAGAACACTCACAATAATGGGCGCCGACCATCCGGAACGCTGGTATTAAATAGGCATCTTGATTCCTCATTACGCACCGGTGTGGATAGTTAGCTAGTGCACCAATTGTGCGCAATGAGTAACCAAGTGCCTACCGCTCATTCAGCGCCCAGAGGTCGGCGCTTAACAAAATACATACAGATACAGTAAACAATAGATCAATACAACACAAACATGCCATGGAACATAAATGTCCCTCCATATCGTGACAGGTGGACTGAAAAAATGCTACTAAATATTTAAAAAAAATATCTAAATGATGAAACAAAAATGTACATACAGTAAATTTACCCTAACATAAAAGTTGTTGACCTCAGTGTAATTGTTTGAAATAAAATTTGAACTTTTGAAGTACAGTCAATAAAAACTTTTGTGCTGCTGAAATGTCACTAGTACAGTAGTATGGAAATGTTTAGGAACCCCTGACAATTTCCATGATTTTCATTTATAAATAATTGGGTGTTTGGATCAGCAATTTCATTTTGATCTGTCAAATAACTGAAGGACACTGTAACCGGAGTCCCACTCTGGACTCCTTAAGAACTGAGATTGGACTCCTTTGATGTGTGTATATTAAATTTGTGATTTATAGATATATGTCGCTTATTATGGGTATGGCAAGTGCTTATGTACTGATGTTTTTGGTTAATGGAAAATATTATTGAGTGTGTATGGCGCCTTCCTTTCATTCACTTGGTACTGTTCGGGGACTGAGTTGGTCTAATCACCTAAGCACTCTCAGCTGGCGGTTCAGTCCCTATATTAGTCCGGATGAATGAGAGGAGGGCGCGGTTCATTAATAATTTGTCATCATGTGAGAAGCACGTCCGGGACCTCTGTTTGATATATATTGTAAGTCGTGAAAAGAGTGTGGTTTGTAGTTTGGAAGTGTATGCGTACGCTCTGTACCAGAATTGTTATTATTCGCATCCATGCTGCGTTAGAGCATGAGTGTTCTATGCAATATATGTATATCCGTTCTGCTCTCGCTACAACTGTTCACCTGCAACTTCATATCGTGAACTTCCTGGATTGTGTAATAAAAAATAAAAAAACATCTCACCTCACCCAATCGTGACAGACACAGTAAGATTTTAGTAGTGAAATGAGGTTTATTGGATGAACAGAAAATGTGCAATATACTTGAAAATAAAATTAGAAAGGTGCATAAATTTGGGCACCCTAACAGAAATATCACTTCAATATTTAGTTGGGCCTCCTTTAGCAGAAATAACAGCCTCTAGATGCTTCCTTTAACCTGTAATGAGTGTCTGGATTCTGTATTAAGGTATTTTGGACCATTCCTCCTTTCAAAACATCTCCAGTTCAGTTACTGTAAGTTTGATGGTTGCCGAGCATGGACAGCCCGCTTCAAATCACCCAACAGATATTCAATGATATTCAGGTCTGGGGACTGGGATGCCCATTCCAGAACATTGTACTTGTTCCTCTGCATAAATGCCAGAGTAGATTTTGAGCAGTGATTTTGGTTGTTGTCTTGTTGAAATATCCAGCCCGGGGTAACTTCAGCTTTGTGACTTATTCCTCTACATTATTTTCAAGCATCTGCTGATATTGAGTGAAATCCATGCGACCCTTAACTACTCAACAACATTCCCAGTACCGGCACTGGCCACACAGTGAACGATGCAGAGTGATACCATTTGCAGCAAGATGATGTTGTAGGTCTTTGGAGGTGCTCTTTGGGCTGTTTTTGACCAATCTCATTATCCTTTGCCTTTGCCTATCCAATATTTTACTTTGCCTGCCACTTCTGGCCCCAACAAGAACTGTGCCAGTGGTCTTCCATTTCCTCACTATGTTCCTCACAGTGGACACCTTAAATGAAAGCTTAAATCTCTGCAATAGCTTTTTGTAGCCATCTCATAAACCATAATGTTAAACAATCTTTGTTGTCAGGTCATTTGAGTGTTGTTTTGAGGCCCCCATTTTGCCAATCTTCAGAGAAGAGTCAAAGAGAACAACAACTTGCAAATGACCACCTTAAATAACTTTTCTCATGATTGGATGCACTTGTCTATGAAGTTTTAGTTTAAATAAACCTAATTTCACTCCTGAAATATTACTGTGTCCTTCAGTTATTTGATAGATGAAAATGCTAATTGGTCTGATCCAAACACAAAATTATGTATAAATAACAATCGTGGAAATTGTCAGGGGTGCATAAACTTTAGCACACGACTGCACAGTATGTCAGTGATAGTGCTACACGTCTTATTTTGTTGAGTAATGAAAATGCACGGAATTTTCCAAACTGATATAAGAAGCATGTCGTTTTTCAAAGGGGAAATATTACTTATTGAGCGTAGTGAAAGCCATTCATTGGGGAGCAATGAAAACCATGGAGTCTCAAAGCCATTAGATTCTCCTCTATTAATAAGTGCTCTTCACCAGTGCCACAGCACATAGCAGGAGAAGCAAATGATCTGTTCAGGATATATGAGAGACACTCCAGCGTGAATCGCTTCTATTTTTACTATGCTTCAAACCTCCAGTTAGTAGGAGATGCGTAGGTTTGATACAAGAGCTGTACAGTGATAATTACACATTACTGATATTAAATAGATGATGGTGATGACAATAACAATGTGAAGTAGAGGGCGATGGCTAAATGTTTTAATGTATTTCATATAGGATTATTATTATGATGATATCTTTGTTTTCAGGATGTATTTTGAATCCTTTTAATATGTTATTGATTGCTTTTTTCCCCATACCTACTCGATTGAGTTTAGAGTTTTTTTATTAGGCTAAGAGCTTTTCCTGCATGACTGAAGTGATCATAGATTATAAGTGAATTGAACATATAAATGGAAATATCATCTTTCCTCTTTGCTTTTACACTAGTGCATCCATTGGAGGTGGAGATGGACACGGAAGTGACGACAGAGATGGGGTCTAACCTGGTGCTCTCCTGCCGGGCTTCGGGTTGCCCCCAGCCAGCCTTCTCCTGGAGAGGAGTGCAGGACGTGCCGGTCCACAGCAGCGTTCTCACCCAGGACTCTCTCTCCCAGCTCCACATGGGCTCAGTAGGGCTAGCCAACGAGCAAACATACACTTGTGAGGCCAGGTGTGGCTCGGTCATCAAAACCAAACAAACTGAGGTCAAGGTCTTCTGTGAGTATCCAGAACGATGGATATATTAAATTTGAGTGTGTAGGACAACAGAAAGAAATTTTAAAAAAATCACAAAGTTATTTATATTCACCATAATGTATATCTAATACCTTATTGGTGAACTGAATTCCAGCTTAATCTGGAAATTCACAGATCATTGCCAATCAGTTGCTTGGGGTTATTTGTGATAGTGTTTCATTTTAGAGGCACCAGGGTCGATGCACATTTCCGTTCTGCAGACATGTTTTCATTTAACAACTTCTCTTCTACTTTTACTGACATGAAAATAGCTTCTAAGTAGGGGGCAATAGCAACATTCATCTTATGAAAACAAACGTAAGACTTTAAGCTTGAATGATCCCTTATGCGGTTCTCCCACGTAAACATGGGCAAAGGTCCAGTGTGTTTAGTAAGAATGCGCTGGAATGAGTATCGTTGTGGGAGAGAGAGTATCAGGAAGAGAAGAGTCACTCATGTGAAGTTGCTTTATGTTTCCTGTAAATTCACAAACGTACTGTTGCGACAGTACGATATATTTGATTAAACAGGCTCTTCAACTGACATACAACTGACATATTGCAAAAATGAACAATATAAAAATGTAAATGTTTATAACTTCTAGTTTTATTTACTCAACAGACCATAAAGTTCTATCCAAATGCATGTTCAGCAAGTTGTGTTGATCAATACCTTTTTTGCTGCATGGATTTTGAAAAGCCCACTGTCTTATGAAAATGTGTGTGCGGATAACTTTTCCAGCACAGTAAACTTTAGTTTAGCTCCAGAGTCCAAAGCCTGACTTTCACAGTGCCTGACTTATCCTGTGTTCTTTTAGTCACGTTTTCATCAACTCTTTTCCCTCTGTCTCCAGCATTCCCCTCGGATCCGGTCATTGAGAACCCTGGCCCCTTTATGGAAGACGAGCTGGCCACCTTGTATTGTTCTGTAGGGGACGTCTACCCAGCCAGTCAGCTGCAGATTCAGTGGCTCAACAATGAAAGAGAACTACTGTCTGAGTTGGGAAACTACTCCAGTGAGCTCCAAAATTGGACTTCAGTTCTATCTTTCACGGTTATACCGGAGGACCAAGGCAGAAAGATCTCCTGCAGAGTCAGTCTACTGATGGATGGCGGGCCTGCAAGTCGGAGAGAGAGGCTGGCACAGACTGAACTGGAGCTTCACTGTGAGTGGTTTACAATTCACTTAAAGGCTGAATAGATGCATCAATCGTTCTGCTCGGCTCTAGACAAGGATGGAGCTGGTCCTGGAGAGCCACGTGGTGGTGCAGGCTTTTGTTCCACCTCAGCATTTTACCACACCTGATCCAACTCATTCTGGTCTGCCTGGAGCCCCATGAAAAGTGGATTATCTGAATAGGTTTTGCTTGCTGGTGTGTCAACTCAATGCCTTTGGTGTTTTTAAATGTCATGGCAATGATCGGTCCTTTAGTTAGGGTTCACAAAGACTTCTAAGTTGTTTCAACCCTAACTGGCCTGACATTGTGCTGTGCAGATGCTCCCAGGGACACCATCATCACCGTGACCCCAGCCAGTAATGTGAAGGAAGGGGAGAGTGTGACGGTGTCCTGCCGGTCGGATGGAGCTCCGGTGGGACGGGTGGTGCTGAGGAGACTCTCCGAGGACCAGGCTGTAGAACTTCAGTCCAGCTACGGCACCTTCACCTCCTTCATCATGGACTCTGCCCAGCTAGCCGATTCTGCTGTCTACCAGTGTGAGGCCTCCAATGAGCACGGCAGCCAGACAGCGAGAACCCTATTGAGAGTCCGAGGTGGGTACCAGGCAAACACACGCCACATTCCTCTCCCACACGGGGGGCAACAACAGCAAACGTTTTATTATTCTACTGAGGTTTTTTTGCTTCATCAATGAAGTCTCTGTTTTTCAATCCACAGCAACAACAACAGCCCTCTTGGTTTCAGATCTTGTTTAGTTTAGTATTGGGTTTGTTCTCTTGGGTTGAAGTGTGGGTTTATTGTTGTCCTGTGGCAGCTGTCACCATCTAAGTACATGGTACTCAACAACATAATACCTACAAGGTTCTTTGCAATAGTGGGCCCTATATTTCACACTTTGCTTTCCATAAATTCACAGATTTTGCTTAGAAATATACACAGTAATGTTTTGTTGTACTGTGTTTCAGACTATAACCACAGTATACTGCCACATACTTGTTTTTAGCTTCTTGCCTCAAGTGCCTTCCCTTAAGTAATGAGTGATATCTGTTCGCCTTTTGTCCAGCACCTCCCAGGAACACAACAGTCCAGGTTTTCCCATCGTCTGATGTTGAAGAGGGCCACAATGTTACGATCCACTGTCGCTCAGTCAGTTTCCCTCCACCTGCAGTGGTTTTGAGGAAACTGGACAATGGCATGGAGCTGTACTCCCTGGATGGGGACTTCCTGCTGGTAAACCTTACGCCCAATGACACAGGTCTATATCTGGTTAATGTCACCAATGCCCTGGGTTATGACACACAGATCTTCAGCATCAATGTCCTGGGTGAGTGAAGCATTCAGTGTTTGCTCTTTAGCTGGCCATGCTAGCAGAAACAAGAACATGATTATTACGTAATTTCCCATCAGGGTAAATACACTGTAAACATTTTTTAAATGTAAATATAATACAAAATAAAATCAGTTATTTTGTATTATATTTTCAGCAGGGGAATTTGGTAACAGTGAAGCAAAAAAAAATTCCATCTACCCATAACAAACACCAGGGTCATATGAGAGGACTCAAAAGCTGTGAAAACACAAAATGGTATTTTCGGCCAATCCGCCTTGTCCTGACTTCCTCTGTTCTTAAATTCCTCTCCAGAAAAGCACTCCAAAGATTCAATCGACTGGAACCAGACAGTGATTCCTGCTGTCTGTGTGGGAATGATGTTGACCACCACTGGCCTGGTCCTTGACTACCTGAGGAGAGCCAGGAGGACAGGTTTTTATGATCTGGCCAAGTGTAGGCCCAGCTCTGCATAGACTAGAGGGTTACTAAAACCTGTTGCCCAGGAGACAGACTGTGGCACCTCTTGTGCCATCAGTATAAACGTGGGTTGTTTGGGTAAGCATCACAGTGGTGTTATGTGCAGCCACTCAAAAATGGTTCTTTTGGAGGAATATTGATCCCATTTGGTGTGTAGAAAAATACCAATGACCCACCTGGAGTGGACCCCTCTCCTCTAAGGATTTTGCAGACCAGGGGCTTGACCCTTCTACAGTGTTATGTTAAACAACAGAGGACACGGCTCTGCCTGGTGTAGAGAATGTGAATGTGTAATCCTCCCGCAAGTGTGCTGACTGAAGGCTTCTGTGTTGGACGAGCAGTAGGATAAAATACAGACACCTCTGCAAAATGTCGTTGAAAGAACCATGTGAGCGCCCTTCACCATCCCGTAGCTGTCCATGGAGTTGTGAAGGCGCGGTTAGTGTGGAATAGTACAAGACCAATTGGAAGGGGAGAAATATATATATATACAGATCCTTCTCAAGAAATTAGCATATTGTGATAAAGTTCATTATTTTCCATAATGTAATGATAAAAATTAAACTTTCATATATTTTAGATTCATTGCACAACAACTGAAATATTTCATGTCATTTATTGTTTTAATACTGATGATTTTGGCATACAGCTCATGAAAACCTCTCAAATAATTAGCATATCCTGAAAAGGGTCTCTAAACGAACTATTAACCTAATCATCTGAATCAACTAATTAACTCTAAACGCCTGCAAAAGATTCCTGAGGCTTTTAAAAATTCCCAGCCTGTTTCATTACTCAAAACCGCAATCATGGGTAAGACTGCCGACCTGACTGCTGTCCAGAAGGCCATCACTGACACCCTCAAGCAAGAGGGTAAGACACAGAAAGAAATTTCTGAACAAATAGTCTGTTCCCAGAGTGCTGTATCAAGGCACCTCAGTGGGAAGTCTGTGGGAAGGAAAAAGTGTGGCAAAAAACGCTGCATAACGACAAGAGGTGACCGGACCCTGAGGAAGATTGTGGAGAAGGACCGATTCCAGACCTTGGATGACCTGCGGAAGCAGTGGACTGAGTCTGGAGTACAAACATCCAGAGCCACCGTGAACAGGCGTGTGCAGGAAATGGGCTACAGGTGACGCATTCTTCAGGTCAAGACACTTTTGAACCAGAAACAGCGGCAGAAGCGCCTGACCTGGGCTACAGAGAAGCAGCAGAACAAAACAACAACAAATTTTGCATGTCATTCGAAAATCAAGGTGCCAGAGTCTGGAGGAAGACTGGGGAGAAGGAAATGCCAAAATGCCTGAAGTCCAGTGTCAAGTATCCACAGTCAGTGATGGTCTGGGGTGCCATGTCAGCTGCTGGTGTTGGTCCACTTTGTTTTATCAAGGGCAGGGTCAATGCAGCTAGCTATCAGGAGATTTTGGAGCATTTCATGCTTCCATCTGCTGAAAAGCTTCATGGAGATGAAGATTTCATTTTTCAGCACGACCTGGCACCTGCTCACAGTGCCAAATCCACTGGTAAATGGTTTACTGACCATGGTATTACTGTGCTTAATTGGCCTGCCAACTCTCCTGACCTGAACGCCATAGAAAATCTGTGGGATATTGTGAAGAGGAAGTTGAGAGACGCAAGACCCAACACTCTGGATGAGCTTAAGGCCGCTATCGAAGCATCCTGGGCCTCCATTACACCTCAGCAGTGCCACAGGCTGATTGCCTCCATGCCACGCCGCATTGAAGCAGTCATTTCTGCAAAAGGATTCCCGACCAAGTATTGAGTGCATAACTGAACATAATTATTTGAAGGTTGA
>JACXGM010035430.1:0-11681 GCA_016801145.1 Umbra pygmaea | reverse complement strand
GGAACTCCCACTTTCCCCATGACCCTCCCACGAACGCATATTGAAAGCGCAACTTGTCTCTTGTCGCTCATGTGGCACGCAATCTGCGATTTTACCCAAGTGCGCCTGGTTAGTAAATAGCCCGCATTGGTTACGTCCGTCTTTGCGACCAATTAGCGCCTGAAAACAGGCGCAAACGGCTTGATAAATCTAGCCCAAAATGTTTTATTTGTATATATTCTGAGATTAGGGTTACGTGGCTATTTCAGTGTTGTAATGTCTATGGCTTTTTAAAGGAATATTTTACCTAAACACAATGTTCTTGTACATTTCTAGTTCAACATGCCTACAGTCTACAATATACATTTTTGGCACATGATTACATCTTAGATACTGAATCTCTGTTGAGTTAAAATGGCATCTGCTTTGCACTTGTTAGGCGAGCACTGTCAAGCTAAAGGTGGATGCGTAATATAAAGGATTTTGCTACAGAGGACAGCTACATAATAGCAACTTCTTAATTACAATTAAGTTTAGCTAGTGAAAGCTACCTAAAAGCAGGCCATTGGGATTGAAACATGAAATTAGGCACATCCTGAACATTGCTTTACACATGTTTAAGTTAAAATACATGCACTATATGGCCAAACGTATGTGGACCCCTGACCACCACACCCACATGAGCTTGTTGAACCCATGGGCATTAACATGGAGTTACCGCGGGCCTTTTTTTTTTGCTTTAAGACTGCCACGCATCTGGGTACGATTTCCACAGGGTTGTGGATCCTTGGGAATTTGTACTCCTCCACTAAAATCTATTTACAGGTGTAATCAAAATAATTCAACACGCATTGCAAATCTGGTTTATGGTCAAAATGTACAGACTGTCAGCTGTTTGCAATGAACAATTCAAACGAAAGCAATTGAAATAGCACAACACAACGAATGCACCAAGTGTTTTTCCCAAATCCAATTGAAAATGCAACTCATTATGACTCTAGTCTCAAAATTATTTAACCCCTTCATGGCAAGCATCTTTAGTACTTAGTAGAGCACCCTTTTGCTGTTATGACCTGCTGCAAACGATGCATAGCCAGAGCAATGGGCAATGGCCTCCAGTTCAGTAATATTCTTTGGTTTGTGTGCTGCAACCTCCTTTTTCAAATCCCACTAGAGATTCTCTATGGGGTTTAAGTCAGGTGACTGTGGTGGCCTCTGTAGCATCTTCCAGGACTTCCTCTGCAACCAAACATTGGTAGATAATAAGGTTTGATTGGGATCATAGTCCTGTTGGAAGGTCCAATGATGCCCAAGCTTCAGCTTCCTCACAAACAGCATGACCCAAGAACATTTCCTGGTATTTCAGACATACACCTGATCCATCGTGCTGAAAAGTTACAGTTTTGTTTCATCGCTCCAGAGAACAGAATCCCAAAACCTCTTTAGCTTCTGTATATGACTTTGAGCATATTGGAGCTGACTTTTCTTTAGCTTTTGGGTCAGTAGTGGTGTACGTTGTGGAGTTCTAGCATGGAAAGCTTCTGTGTTTAGTACGCGCTTAACCGTGCTCTCTGAAACCTCAGTGCCTGTTGCCACCAAGTCTTACTGCAGGTCTTTTGCAGTCACTCAGAAATCTGGTTGCAGCCGTTGACAGCTTTCTTTTTCTGCCCCATCCAGGTAGTGTAACCAACATTCCCTTAACTTTGAACTTGAAAACTATGCTTTTAACTGTGTTTCTCTGAACATTCAGTGCCTTTGCTATCTTTTTGTATCTTGTTCCTTGTTTGTGAAGGATGATGATCTATTCCAGGGCTGCCCAACCCTGTTCCTGGAGATCTACCATCCTGTACGTTTTCTTTTCAACTGTAATTTAGCACACCTGATTCAAATAATTAGCTAAATGAAAGCTAAAGAAGTTTCCCCACAACTGGGGTTGAAGGGAAAACCTACTGGGCAGTAGATCTTCAGGAACAGGGTTGGGCAGCTCTGATCTATTCTCTTAACATTTTGGACCATTCTTTTGTCTTAGCCATGTTTCTGACATTCAGTCAAACATGACACTCAACATACCCTTAGCCAGTTTAGGTATGTCATGTGTTTTAGCTCAAGCACACCTGGTGCAACTAATGAAGCCCTTAATTTGTTATAACAGGTGTGCTTGAGACGACACCTTTTTTGCATATTAGTGCTGTAATGAGGGATTCTATTCAGGAGGTTGAATAATTTTGAGACTAATTTTGAGAAGCTATTATGAGTTGCATTTTTTTAAAAGTGTGAATGAAAGAGCATTACAGTTTCTAAACACAACATAGTAGTGGGGGGGGGGGGGGGGGTAGGCACTTCTAAGAAAAGTACACAGGAGGCCACGGTCATATAATTGTGTGTTATAATATGGACCTCCCTGAGTGGTGCAGTGGTCTAAGTCAGTTAAGGGCATTGTGGATTGTGATCATGGCATGCTGACAACGCTTTATTCACTGGAGAAGGGCAGTCCAAAATGGACCCTTCTTCAGTTTGAAGTGCACTGTATTTGATGGGGACTATGGTCAAAGGTAATGAACAATAACGGCACTATGTTGTCATTTGGGCTGGAGCTGAGAGACAGTAGCCGTTGGGGCTTTCCCATGATAAACCAACAGTGTTGGACTTGGCTGGCATGTACTGCAACCTGTGAGAGCTTCCATGCAGGCGTTGTTCAGATGAATGTGATCCGACAACCGAGCAGGTGGGATTCTGTCTGGTTCGTGGCACGGGGACACACATCCACACCTTTGCATGTTTCGGTGCGTGTTTGTGAGTTCATGCTGATAGTAAACAACACATACATGTGTGTGACAGCGGCCCAACACACCAGAGGATTAAGGATGTGACACCCAACGGCGTCATTTGAATAATTGTGAATTAAAGACATTGAGGCATAAACAACAAAAGTGTGGAGACAGCCATTATGATCATAATAACATTAACAAAGTGTGTTGATACTGTGTGTGTAGGCACATTGAAAGTGTACATGTATGTGTGTTGATAACATTTGTGTGTGTGCATTGTATTGTATGAGAGTCTTTGAGAGCGTAAGCACACGCAACATGTACAGATGTGCGTCAGTGTGTATGTACATTAAATGTGTGTGACTCACCACTTTGGGCTTGAATGGGGGCTGGATCTCGCGGTTCTCGAGGCGATCCCAGTCAATGCGCCTGAAGAACGTGTGCTCTCGTATGTCCCTGTCGCCCTCGGCACCGCAGCCCAGGCGCTTCGCTGGGAGCTTGGTCATCAGCTGGAGGTACGAGGACAGAAAGAGTCCACAGAGTTAAGACTACCATCAGCTGGGGTGACGGAATAACAATACATGTAATGGTCTCCCCCCGATGGGATAGCGAGCTGAGCCCATTCCATTGTGTGTTTTCAGTTTTTCCCTTGTGTGATATGTCTCTCCCCGGCGTGTTAATTGACTACCTCAGTGTATTGTTTATAGTTTGTTTTCCTGCTGCTGACCGTATCACATGATTTCATTTACCAATAGATTGTCTTCATTAATTACCCAGCTGCATCCTCTCTGTAATTAATTTAGTATTTAAATCCTGTTTGAGTGTGGTGTCGCTGTGATTCATTGTTTTATGTAGAGGCTTGTGTGCATGTTGTGCTGAAGTTTTGTTATGCTGCGTTTTGCCCATAGTGGCAATATTTTTTTGCCATTAAGTATTTTTCGATATATTAAACACTGTTTATTTTCTAAAGATCTCTTCCGCATTGTGTCTGACGTTGCAAACCACACCATGTTAAAATTCTGCAATAATTGGCAAGAATGACAACACAAACACAACGAAATGCTAGATCCGTCCTGTCATGAAACCATATTGATCTATAAAATTGAAATATTAAAATTGGGTCAGGAGTCAGTAGGTGTTCTATGGTTACCAAGGCAATACATAACAGAGACACACAAGTTAGAATGGGAATAAATGAGCAGCCTGATGTCAATGTGGGGGTGCCATTTGGATCTCCACCCTGCTCCGTTGTCTGCTTTGCTTCTCTATCTAGGTCAGCACGGAGCCCGACAGATGGGGTTGGTAAAATGGGATACATCATCCGCTCTTTTAGACGTAAAATCGTCCGCTCTCTTAGATGTAATGTGTTGCTGTCGGTGAATCTGTCAGTTGCAGTCACTCGATGGTGAAAATTCACTCTTGCTCAGCTGGAACAGGGACCAGGCGTTCAAACAAAGCCATGGCGGCTTCTTAAAATGACATGAGGGCTGCCTGGCAGAGCGAGCAGTATGAAAAGGAACTACTGACCGTAAGAAAAATCTTTTGGGATTAAAGTGTCTGCTAGATGACATATATAATTACTGTGACCATTATCTACGAACAAAAATGCAGACTACTCTTGGCTGAACACCAATCACTCGTCTTTGTTATTAGTTTGATTCTGGCTTTAATTTTCCAGACAGCCAATTGTAAAGCTGCTCATTCACACTGAAATATAATGCTATGGGTGTGAGTGTCTGTCTGTGACTATATGTCAGTAATGGTAACTGGGTTACAAACACACCACCTGAGTAATATGTTCTAATTCAAATGGCCTAAATGGCACCCTATGACCTATAAAGTGCACTATGTTAAATCACATAGATTACAGATCCATTTGGGATTCAAGCCTCAGAGTCAAACTGACAACATGAAAACATGACTTTTGAGTTCAAAATGACAAATTCATGGACAACTGATCTGAATTGGAAAAGTCGTTGGATTTGCGCTTCCAAACTCCTAGACTCTGAAGAGAAAAGGTTCCTGGAGGACTGTATAGGCATTATTTAAATAGAAGCTGTCGGGAACATCTATACGTTTTTTAACCCGTATTCCTCAAACAACCTTCAGTGATTGCATTTGGAGGGGTTGTTTTCTATGAGGAACCATTCATAGGAATTATTTAAAATACCCATATTGTTCTTGAAGAACTATTAGGGGTTCTCGCACACTTTAGTTGAAGATTAACGGACGCTAAAAGAACATTTTCTTAAACAAAATGTAGACCTGTCTTGTCTGTTTATTGCTCTTGTGCAGATGGTGTTTTGTGAGACACATTAATACACATGCAGAGAGACTAGTTTAAATTAGAACTTGAGACGACACCTTTTTTGCATATTTGTGCTGTAATGAGGGATTCTATTCAGGAGGTTGAATAATTTTTAGACTAATTTTGAGAAGCCATTATGAGTTGCATTTTTTTTAAGTGTGAATGAAAGAGCATTACAGTCATATAATTGTGTGGTCAACAATGCACTCTGTTCACACTGGGCAATAACTCTCATTTCTAAACTGCACTGCTTAAAACAATTAAGGAAACATTCAATCATCAAAGTAGAACACCAAGTCAGCTAAGCATCAGGGATATCAATCTGTCCAGTTAGGAAGCGTAAGTTATTGTGAATCAGTGTAACCTGTTTTGGTGAAAATGAAAGTGACAACAGGTGCACTAGAATGGCAACGGCAAGACAACCCCCAAAAAAGGAATGGTTTTGCAGCTGGTGGCTACAGACAATTGCTCTCTCCTTATCCTTCCTGACTGATTCTTCTTCAGTTTTGTGTTTTGCTAGTGTGCCTGTCACTAATGGTAGCATGAGGCTGTACCTGCAGCCTTTTCAGGTTACACAAGTTGTCCAGCTCTTTCAGGATGGCACATCCATACGTGCTGTCACAAGTAAGTTTGCTGTCTCCCAGTACAGTCTCAAGAGCAAGGAGGAGATACCAGGAGACGGCTGTTACATGAGGACACCTGGACAGGGCCGTTTAAGGACATCAACCCTACAGCACGACCGGTATCTGCTCCTTTCCCTGAGGAGGAACAGGAGGAGCACTGCCAGAGCCCCACATCATGACCTCTAGCAGGCTACTGGTGTGCATGTTTCTGACCAAACTGTCATGAGGGTGTCATGAGGGCCCGACATCCTCTATTGGGACCTGTGCTCACAGCCCAGCACCATGCAGCTTGATTGACATTTGCCAGAGAAACCAGAATTGGCAGGTCTGCCATTGGTGCCCCGTTCTCTTCACAGATGAGAGCAGGTTCACACTGAGCATGTGACAGACATGAAAGAGTCTGGAGACACCGTGGTGAACGCTATGCTGCCTGCAACATCATCCAGCATGACTGGTTTAGCCGTGGGTCAGTGACGGCTGGGGAGATCCTTGGTATCCTTGGAGGGTTGCACAGACCACCACGTGCTAGCCAACGGTACCCTGACTGCTGTTAGGTACTGGGAGGAAATCCTCAGACCCATCATCAGACCTTACGCTGGTGCAGTGTGCCTTGATGCCATTGACTGGCCCTCATGTTCCCCAGACCTGAATCCAATTGAGAACCTCTGGGACATCATGATTTGGTATTCAACACCACCAAGTAGCGCCACAGACTGTCCAGGAGCTCAATAATGCCCTGATACAGGTCTGGGAGGAGGTCCCCCAGGACACCATCCCATTAGGAGCATGCCCAGACATTGTCAGGAGTACATACAGGCACGTGGAGGCCATACACACTGCTGAGTCATATTATGAGTTGCTGTGATAAAATTTACGCAAGTTGGAACAGCCTGTGATTACAATTGTTTACTTAGATTTTCGGCACGAGTTTGAATTCAGCCCTCAATCGGTTGGTGATTGACCGTTATGTCAATTTGTTCTTAATGAATTACACAATGTACAGTCAAGATTTTGATCTTTAATATATTTCGGTCATCGAGACCCGATGTGTGATTTGAGAGTTCCCAAATTATTTTGCATGGAACAGTATGGTGGACTAACAGGTGTAAAGTTGGTATTAATTAGCAAATAAAAAGATCCAGGAGAAACAGCGTGATCAATGCTGATCTAACGGTATAGAAAACCCATTGCAGCCCAAGAGAGAGTAATGAGAAAATCTAGGCGGAAGCTCCATCACTTCTCTCCTGCTTACGGATCTGAAATTAGAGTGACTAACCGCTGGGGCTTAGAGAGTGGAGAATGCAGCCAAGCACGCTGGGATATGTTGGAACAACTGAAACAACACCCTGTCTTCAGATATTCCTGACGGTGGCAGACATAGAGCCGTGATTTTGGATGAGTGTTTTTCAGTCGTAACTTGGGAAGTGTAATTTTCAGGTTTGTGTTCACAAGTTTACGTGTTCTCCTGCAAGTGTCAGAATCATTAGGCAGAGGGGTACTTGCACTTGATTAATCACAGATGCATTGTGGGACTTTTGTGATAACCTAAATGATTTATTTAAATCTTCCATTTTGGGCTGGAATCGGTGTACTATAAGTTTTTTTATTCATGCATAATCTATAGGTAGAGTGACGCTGACAGAACTGGGCTAAGTGCAAAAAAGTGGAAAAGGACACTGTTTAATACACTGAAAACAATATATTGAAGCCTTCACTCGATTTTGACTTTCATATTTTGTAACCTAAAAATGGCCTGTGTGTTTGGTGGCTAACAGCAGCCATCTAAATCCCCAACCGTCTGTTCAACATCTCGTCTCCTAATAAATGCAGCAACATTAAGTGTTTGCCCTCTGAGCAGTGGATCGAGACCCTTAATGAATTTGTTCTAGCACTAAACGGCTCCTTCAAATGCTCCAATCACCACCAAGCTTTGATCATTTCAAACAATTACATTGAAGTCATTCAGCGGATCCAGAGTGACTTACATTAGTGCACACATAGATTTTTTCTTGCCCCCCGTGGGAATCGAACAAACAACCTTGATGGAACCTTGCCCAGCCTCTTGTTTTCAGCTCCTGTCAGATGTGCTGTGATGCTAACACAGACACACGTGTCTTTCGTGAAAAAGGACTCACTTTTTCCCTACAGACTTTCTTGACAAACATTCTATTGATTAGAATTTACTTCCTAATACTTGTTTGTGCAGAAGTCCAACCTACCCATATTTAGATGGATTCACTACATGGCTCTGAAGAAGAGATTTAGTTAGCTAGATATATGATTCAAATATGAAAAGAGCCGACAGTAGATGGTCAGTTGAGGAAACAGGGCTCTCAGTGTCGTAGCATGTGCTCTTTGAAGGCACACAAACAAACACACACATCCCCATTCGCTTTCATTTACTAGAGCCTTCAAGGATGGCCTGTCTACAAAGGCGGAACACTGGATCAAAGCATCTCCACCATAAGCAGAAATAATGGACAGACCTCTCTTATACACAGACAAAAAGAAAGGGTCCATGCCAAGCGGACCCCTATTCCCTAAATAGTGCACTAACTTTGAGTCACTTTTAATGAGCCCTGATCAAAAGTAGTGCACTCGGTAGGGAACATGGGGCCAACTTGGAATCCTGGGCAGAGGGAGATGTAAGGAAACGCTGTGATGCGCTGGGCTCTCAAACCTCTGAGGACACGTGGCTCTGGACATAGATGGGCTGATTCAAAGACTAGATTATATACATGGGACGGAGGAGAGGCTTGAGAACCACACATGTACTGTAGGACCCTTGTGCTGTAAAAATGTGTTAAAATGTATCTACTGTGGATAAATGTGTTGTTTGAAATGAACTATTTTTGTTATATTCTTCAATCGAAATGACACATTAATACTGCTGTAAATCCATATTGTATTTGAATGATTAGAGTATTACTCTCTTTTCACTCTTTTTCCACAGCAAGATGGGTGTGTATCTGAGAGAATAAATAATGGAAACCAAAAAACAGCTATGAAAATGTAGAAAAAAAACAAGACTTTCTTCCGTATCTTATGACCGTGTCCTGTCACGGTTCCTCGTGTTCTGGCAGGCTGTTAGTGTGATGACGACATCCAGCTCTGCTCTCCTTTAACTAACACCTAAACAGCCTTGTATGTTGTGAATGACTCATGACAGGCACCGTGTATCCATTAGGCCCAGCCCAAACAGAGATGGCCTAACACACTCAGAGCAAAGCGGGGCATGACCGGTGACTACTGATGAATCAGGCCCTCCGTCTTTCATGGGGAAAGAAAGGAGGAAGATGGTGAAACACATGTGTGACCGTAGATAAATAAAGACAGACAAGACAAAGGAGCGTTCAAAAGACTCTCTAAGTCTAAAAAGAAGGAAATGCAGGATTCTTTAATTTGTGCCACAGATTTTAAGGTTATGGAGATCCCTGCAGGACAACAGAATCACAACGATCCACACCAACAAATTCATTCTGCGTCATCCTGTCAATTGCTATTTACTCGTTAATGATTTATATTCTTCCAATAATTGTTAGTTTATTCAATGATTTATTGTACAATTTGCAGACAATTTTCATGTCATTAAAGCCTTTGAAATATAGATTAAGTGAGAGTGCCCGCTAAAACTGTGATACTCTATATCAGGGGTGGGAAAAATACGGCCCGTGGGCCAAATACTGCCCGTCGAGCCCTTTCATCCAGCCCACGATATGATTTCATAGAATGAATTACCCTTCAAATTTGATTGACGATTGAGAGCATTAATGCATCTTATCCCCGGTCCGTACAAGCTAGAAACACATGCTTCATAATGTTGGAAAGAGTTTGGCTGGAAATAACGACGGGTGGATTGTCCATGTAGGTGAATTGCAGCCGGAGATATCGCGTCTCAAATGTGGGTACTTTTTGATGACTTTATTTTGGTTAAGTAAAAACATTAGAGACAGGAAGTAAAAATGCGTGGGGACAGGCCAATATGTATTTTACAGTGATGGTGATCATGGATTACATGTATTTTACTATAATTAACTAAAAATTAAACATATATTAGACTTTGAAGGGTTAATTATATTTGAATAACTTTCCATATGCACCTGATTCTAGGCTAAATGATCTCGAAACAAACAGTAGTGAATAAATTCTGAAAAAATCAAACAAAGAAATGGTGTTAGGAAACTAAACATTTATTTTCTGTATGCTACACATGTAATTGTGTAGGGGGGGTCCTTTAATGAACATTTACTATATTTTCACACATCGCTATATTATGTGGCCCTTCACTTGGTTTCAAAAAGTTTGCCCACCCCTGCTCTGTATTGTCCCCTTTCAATAGAATATTAAATGGAATATAAAATGCTTCTCAGCTAGCTCAACCTTAAAATATATGCAATATGATGCGGTAGTGAAAAATTTGTGTAAAAGAAAAGAGTGAAAATAGTGTTAGAGAGAGATGTAGAGGCAGAGATATTTAAAAATTTACAGGCAGCGATACAGAAAAAAGCCAATCAGCCCTTGTAAACCATTTGCTATTGAACTCACCTAAGATATATTTTCAGTCTGTACAATTAGGATATACATCACTACAACTTAATAAAAAAGTAAATGTTTCTATTTGGCAGCCAAATATATAGGCACAATAATACAATTAGTACAGGTTTGTCAACACTTATATTGTTTTAGTATTGTAGTGTACTACAATTTCAAATATATACACATTATACTATTTACTACTTTTATTGTTGCTGTAGCAGCAGTTTATATTTAAAATGGTTTTAAATAATTATTACTGCTTGTATGCCATTATCACTGCCAGTCTAATTTAAGTATACTTTGACAATTTAAGCAACCTAACTTTTCATGTCAACTGAATGAAAAAGGTAGTGATAAGTGTGGAGCTAGAGAGAAACTTAGTGTGAGTCACAGGGTTGAGGTGTTGAGGTGTAGACACAAGCGTGTTATAGCACAAGGCTCAGCTCCGGAACATTCATCTCTCCACTCTGCTTGTTACTGTCCTCACCTCTCATTTCTCAAACATACACCAACCTCTCTGTCTTCTCCAAAACCTCCTCCCTTGTAGCTCAGCTGATAGAGCATGATGCTTGAAATGCCAGTGGGTGGTAGATTGGATACCCTCGGGGGCAAGTTCAAAAACGTACGCAGTGCTGTAAGTCACTCTGGTTGACAGCATCTGGTGAATACCTACATGTGTTTCTCTGTCTGTCTTGTTGTCTCTCTCTCTGTCTGGCTGCAGTGCAATGTACCAGTATAGTTGTGTGCTACAGTGATGGTGAATGAGACGCCTTCAGTCAACGCCAACGCCTTTCCCATCTCCTCAGCTCTGACATATGGCTTCATGCTATCTGCATATGGTTCATGTTAATGGAATAAGGTTCTGCACAGAGATCATTGTGAAGTCTTGTTTGGAGTTTGAATTCACGAAGCGTCAAGGTTACTATGGGACCTAGTGGTGATGGCATTCAGGGTTCCGAGCCAGAGACTCCCAGGGAAGGGGAAGTTGACGTGATTTGAAGGTTGTAAGGTTCGGGTCATAGAAATGTACTACAAATGGAATGATGTTTAGTCACTCCTATCTGTTCTATTAATGAGGCTTCTATGGTATGGGCTATGTTTTACATAGGTCAAAGGTCGTACTCACTCCCTTGCAGATGGACACGGCCTCTTTGGACATTTGCTTGGGGTACGACACGTTGTGCTCCATGATGGACTGGAAGAGCTCGTCCTCGTCTTCACCGTCAAACGGGGGCTAAGGCGTAGAGATTAGAAGAGTTAGAAATATGTAGCACATTTGGCATGTTGTTCAGGATGTAGCCAGTAAAACATTGTTGACTGCATTTAGTATTACATTTTTCTTCCACTTTTCTTTTAACCAGGTAAGCCGATTAAGAGTGATAACCATCTATCAGATGGAGAGGTGAAGAGTTATATATGAACACTCACCACATATCAGCTATTAGGTAGAGAGGTGAGTAGTTATAT
>JACXGM010035429.1:0-11682 GCA_016801145.1 Umbra pygmaea | reverse complement strand
CCTTTTTACAATATATATCCACAATGACAGACCTTTTTACAATATATATCCACAATGACAGACCTTTTTACAATGTATATCCACAATGACAGACCTTTTTACAATATATATCCACAATGACAGACCTTTTTACAATATATATCCACAATGACAGACCTTTTTACAATATATATCCACAATAACAGACCTTTTTACAATGTATATCCACAATGACAGACCTTTTTACAATGTATATCCACAATAACAGACCTTTTTACAATATATATCCCCATACCACCCCCCACTGATCAGAACATCTCTCCCACCATGCATAACACCCCCCACCAAAACCCAGCCTGCCCCACACCCACACAGCATCCCCAGCCATGCAAAATCCAACATACTGAAAGCCTAAACCAAAGAAATGGAAGAAAATAAAATAAGAACGCAAACAGACCAGGACAAAAACACAGAAAATAAATAACCGAACATCTGTTAGAACTAATCACAGAGTCTCTGGAGGCCCTCAAAATAAAAAATAAAAGACAGCCACCGGTTAAAAAATGTCCTGGTGGAACCCCGAAGAGAATACTTAATTTTCTCTAGCTTCAGAAAAAACAACATCTGTGAACCTTTGAGAAATTGAGGGGGTTGGAAAGACTTCCATTGAAAGAGAATTCTGTGTCAAGCCATTAGTATAGTAAAAGCAACAGTGTCTGCATGTTTGGGGTCAAATTAGAGTAAGTCCTCAGGTGATCAGATGAAGTGTTTTAGATAAGACCGGGAAGATAGAGTCACAAGAGTCTCTTAGCTTAGGGCATAGAAAAAACATATGATAAAGGTGACACAGGGAGGTATGACATGTCACAAACATCATTGACAGTAGGGTTGATTTCTGGACAGTGAACTCTATGAACTACGTTAAACTGTATAATGCCTGGCTCACACTACAGGAGTTTAAAAATCCTAACTGATTTTGAAATCTGGTTGCAGCACACACTTAAAAAAATCAGCAGATTTTCTTCCCTCAAATCTTAAACATGCTCAAACTACAAGGTTTTAAAAATAGTGGCAGAATAAATGAGTGTGGATGAGAAAATGGTTGGAGAGACGGGCTCAACATGGATTGTCAGTTCTTCAGTGAGAAATGAATTCCAACGGATCTGTGTTGCAAGTTTCGCGGTCGCCATTTCGAAATTTCTGTCACTTCTGTCTCCTTGTAGACTTGATTCCTATTGGCTTTTGCAACAGTACTGACGTAATCACAACCTTGCTCATCCCAATAAATATCAAAGATGTTTGTGTGAGAGCAGATTCGATCTGTAAATGCCTCACATTACCAGATAATATGCGCCGAACATCGGAACCGATCAAGGTCCTCGGCAAGATTTTCTCCGATTCTCGGGAGGGGAAAATCGGGCAAAAATCGACCTAAAACTCCTGTAGTCTGAGCCAGGCATAAGTCTGTGACTGTCATAAGATATAGTTGATCTAACTCTATCGCCTCACCCCACCTCTCCTCCGTAAGTACAACACCTATTTCCAGCTCCCAGGCAGATTTTGTTTTGTTGATGGGTAGACATGTATAGAGGCATAGACATTGACCAATAATACAAGGGAATGCCAAACAGAGCTATTAGAATTAGATCCTTCAGATTACTGTCCGAATTAACATTAGTAGCTGAAAAATGTGACCCGCCACATACATCTAGGCTGACATTTGTTTCATCGCTATTTTAAATTAGATGCCTTATGGTATCATTGCTATAGCTATTAATAAACAGAAATCAAAATGGAGTCTTTAGGTCACACACAACCTGATAAATGAGGTCTTAAAGTGGCTTGGTAATTAGTACAACTGCTGTGAGTTACACAAAGAATAACCTTTTAATGTGGCATACCTATTCAAATGTGAAACATTTGTCTTATGGAAGCACTGGTAAACTATAAATGGAAATAAACTTATTTTCCTATACTATCTAAACTATGAAAATGATGTCTCAGCCTATTACATTATATTAGCCTATTTGTAGAAAGAGCTTAAACAAAAGAATCTAGCCTATATTCCAGTAGTAGCCTACCTGGCAAAACTTTGAGGGGGAATATCTCAGAATTTCTGTTGTGTCAACAGCATTATAAAAGTCCTGTTGTTCCTCCAATTACAGTGATTGATATGCCGTTTGAAGGATCTGAATCTGTACTTTCATAAAATGTAAAAAAAGTACTTTTGTGATCATATGCCTATTTATATGTGATGGGTCACAAATGTATTCTTTACTAACATGATTTCAACCCCTCTGGCTTTGATACTGAAATGAGATTGGAAAGACGGACTAAACCTAAATTATTTATGCCTTGGGTGGTCTTTAATGCATAAATTATTCTCCTGTAAGAATACTAAATTTCCTTTAAGTTTTTTCAAATATGAGAAAACCCGGGACCTCAACCCGGGACCTCTTGTTTGCATTATTTAAAGTCTGAACATTCATACACAGAAAATTTATAGGGATATTGCTGTCCCCAACATTAAACTTTTTAGTCATCAAGAATAATGAGGTGAATCTTTTTCCAGAGAAAGGACAAACATTTTTGCATTGTTAGCCATCTATGACAAATAAGCAAAAATAACTAAGACAAAACATACAGAATAGAGAGAAAATGGATACAAACAAAACAAGCAGACATTAGTATATCTCCAGTGCAGCTGAACAGATCTGTCTCCTACCATAACTTGTTGAATACTCTATATATATTCTAATAACACAACAAGAAGGTTAGAAACACAGTTTAAGCACATAAAAATGTAGCTGCATATGTACAAGTAACCCAGGATTTGGGTCAGATAAATCAGATTATCCTGCCACGTCGCTCTTAAGCAACTCTTTGTGACCAGATCGGGTGCCTGTAAATTAATCATGGTGAACATAATCATCCAGTGCACAATCTGATTGAAGGCTTCCGTGTTGGATGAGCAGTGCGAAAAGTTCCAAAGCCAACAAATGCAATATTTAGAATTCTTAAACACAATAAAATGAACAATTGCTAAAAATGAAAACCTGCCCTTGTTTACGGTGTACTAACTTAATGAGGACTCATACAGTTTGAAATGCATAGACCCATCATGCTTCATCATCCAATGGGGTGCCAGAATATCAACGAGCCATCCACTACGAAGCACATAGAATGGACAGCTTCACACACTTCCAAAGTGCCGGTCATACATTCAATGGCCATTTTCCTGGGAATCAAACTGTGTCTTCTTCCTGGAAGTTCAACATGGAGATGTGCGGGGAAGTGGAGAGAAACTTATATCCCTTACTCATGGAGTAATGTAACAACACCCATTCGACGGTCTGGATCTCGCCTTGCTGGTGTGCGTCAGCTCCATCGCTCGTCATCTCCAGTCTTCTGAGGTCACTGTTCCCAACTATTCATTTGTCTTGTGTTGTGTTGACTGCCCGCGTGTGTATATAATCTCCCTTTTCCCCAGTGTGTCTTGTGCTTTCTTGTTTCGTGTACTGTTACGTGTGGATACTCTGCTCCTCAGAGATGTACTTCCAGGTATTCACCTATTTACGATAATATTTGTCAGGAATGTAAGAGCTATTAGAGTTCCTCTTCAAATTGACTACTATTCAGCTCATATAGAGCACAGCCCTGCGTGTGACTGTTGTCTTACTCCCGCTCCCGCTGAAATTCTGACCATTACAGCCCGCTCCCACAACGTGTATGTTACACACCGCCACAGACGGTGGAAGCACGTCAGAAGCTCTAAACCCTGTAAAGGACACTTGAAAATAAAATTACGGGTAAGCTTTGGCCGCTCTGACGTGGCAGGACATTCAAATCAAGAAAGGAAGACTAGCATACGTACTTAAATTCCAATTGGTTGACTGTCGTTTGCCGCTGAACCGCGTCATAGCTCATTAGCATAAAGTTGAACCATTTTTAACGTTCTGCTTGACGCTCTGGTCGCCCAACACGCCCAAAACGCGACGCCGACTGATATGCCGGTCCTTGCACCTGAGAGAAGCCGGCTTCTATTGAACATGAATGACTTCCGGTAACTTTGAAGCTCAAGTCTGTGGCGGTGTGTACGTACAGTTATACTCCCACCCGCAATGACAATAAGTGTATCCACTGCTGCTCTCACCTGCAAACATTCAGTCACAGCTTGTGAGATAGTAAAGAATTTACACAAAATATAGGGCTATGCTTAACATTCAAAACAACAGATATAACACATTGCATTAAATTAAAAGGACCATGAGATAAACGTGTTCATGTCAAGCTAAAGTAAAGCTCCACATGTCAAATATCATAACTAGGGGTGGGTATCGACGTGTTCCACCCTTTACACAAAATTATTTTAAAACATTTGTTGCACATTTCGTGTGAAATACAGCCACACTTCAGAATGTTTTGTTTTAGGCATTTTAATAAGATTTAAGTTAGCTAGCTAATGGTAGATATCAGAGGAAGTGTAATATGTTGCGATCACGTGCAACCAATGGTGAATATGTGTCACGATTCCCTTTGTTTAAGTTTCTCCCCTGTGTGTATTGTTTTGGTTAGCGTTTGTGTGAGTTGTGTCATTTGACAATATGCTTTTTATGTCTGTTTTGGAGCACCAGAAGGAAAATATTTCAATCAACACATTTAAGTGGCCCTAAAATGAGGTACCAAAAATTAGCTTTATTTTTTAGTCATTGTCTTTTATCTGTGTTTCTATTTCTTGACTGCATTGAACTTATTCTAATTAGTAATTGCACTGTGTATTTTCTGTCTTTATCTCTGTGAAGCACTTTGCTTACTTGTTGTGTAAATAAGGTTTGTTATGTCTATTATTATGTTACTAGAGACTATACTGTACAGACTATTTCACAAATAGAAACAAGCTAAGTTCACTTTAAAATAAGGCTACAAACAACATAATATTTAAAACTATATAGCCTATTTAAATCGAGTCTCGATGGATTGCTTGAGGGATTTCTTCAAGGTGTTCTGTAGACCTGAATGTTTGGTTAACAGTTAAACTAGATTGGTTGTCTTCCCCAACACGTCTGGGGGAAATGCGACGTTCAGCCTGGTGTATCCATGCAGAGCAGCAATTATGTTGACTCCGCAATCAGTGACAAATACAACACGGCCAACGAAAGATGTGTCTATTCCAAATGCACAGAGTTTCGAAGGGAGCCGCATAATGAGCTGTAATGGATGTTGCTGGATATGAATGACGTTTTATGGTAATCCTCAATCCATATATCTGTTGTGATGGCATATCAATATGTTTCAATGATGGGCTTTATCTCCATTGCCACTGATGTCTGCAGTGCCTGAGCTTTCCTCACGACATGTCTGTATACTGTGGTTGGGTGAAGCAGAGCATCGTTTACAGCGAATCTGCAATATTTAGCGGCTACATTAACAACGTGTCAACAAAGCCTATCCCGGCAACAAAGTCATACAGCATAATGTCTCTACATAATGTCTCTACAAAGTGTGACATATTTCCCGTAGTATCTTGTTTAATATGTACAGGAACAAGTGATTTTTCTTTGAAGAGGAGTTTACTTTGGCCTGGGAGAATGGAGCAGTTATTTCACCTCAACCCAGAGGTTCCAGATTTCTGCCTGTGGTATATGTTAATACTTTTGCACATTTGTTGCAAATTACAAAGTCTTTACCATGTTTGTCTGTCACAATGAAATTTGTCCAAATATCAGACTTTGCTTGCTTTATGTTTGTAAGTAAAAACACGCTTGAATATTTTTCTAAACATTTGATGACTCCAACCTTGTTATTAGCTAGCTAAATCCCAGGACCCGTGGGTCAGTATATTTCTTGACCGCCTACTCCCACCCGCAGCCAAGTTAAAACCGCCTGCTCCTACAAGATTTGTGTTAGGTCCTGCAGGATCCCAATGCATACTCCACTATAGAGCCTTCTTCATTTTCCCAGACTGTAGCCTTTCACAGCCTTGCCAACTCTCATGCATTCAAGAGTACTAATGTTGAATTCAATTGCAGATTTCTTCTAGAAAATAGCATGTTTTCTTAGTTTTACTTGCACTTAACACAAGCCTGAGGTTTACAAGTGCATACCTGCACTTGGTTTTTAGTACTTAGCAGTAGCTTTTTTGTTACGAGGTCACCAGTTAAATTCTGCATGCCTAAGCTCTTCCAGAGGGTATAATAGTTAGGATAACACCTAATTCATTGGGATGTTTTTGTCCTGTTCCACACACACTTAATAGTCATTTGTTGTTATTGTTTCCAACAGATAAGCGAGGGAGGACCTTCATTCATCCTGAAGTAGGGAAAGGGAATAATAGAGTGAAATAAAGTGAGAGAAATAGAGAGAACGAGTGATGCAGTAGAAGGTAAGAGATGGGGAGAGAACTAGAATGATATATGAAGCTCCAAATTGAGTCGTCTCCAGTGCCACTGCAAACAGTTCCACGACCAGTGAACATTGAGAAGGAGATAAATGACCTGGCAATAAGTGAAAATGAGGATTTTATCGCCCATTTCCTTTCACACCGTCGGCGGCCGACCACCCCTGAATTGCTGAAATGGGTATGTTTCCCTCACTGAGAGTTAACCAAATGTGTTTCCCTCCTGCCCTCAGAATAACTGCCTTGCGCTAGCCCCGGGGCATAGTTACAGAAATCCTTCTCTCACTCTCTGGCTTTGGGAAAGGCCTACAGGCTCAGACTCTAACTTTTTGTAGAAAACGTTTGCTGGTGTGGTGGTTGTGTGTGTTTAAAAATCCAGGTTTAACAATACCTGTGGGGTCCAGAAGTTTCCGAAAGTTTGTGAAACCAAACTAATCAGTACCCAGAAGTATATTAATCCACTAGAAAAAAGGTTCTTTCCGGCTTAGGGGTTATGATTAGAGTAAAACCTACACCTGGGGTTAGTGTTAGAATTGGGGTTACTAATGTACCTGGTAATTATAATTATGGCAAATGTCAGAGGGGCTGGATGGTCTTTTATTGAAGTGGGCTGGTCAGATT
Source organism: Umbra pygmaea (assembly GCA_016801145.1). Taxonomy (NCBI): domain Eukaryota; kingdom Metazoa; phylum Chordata; class Actinopteri; order Esociformes; family Umbridae; genus Umbra; species Umbra pygmaea. The sequence goes on along the minus strand of JACXGM010035429.1, from coordinate 4,685 downwards.
TTTATTTACAGCTCTGAAAAAAGACCACTGCAAAAATGTGTTTCTGGTTTTATTATTAATAGGTATGTGCTTTGCTAAAATTAAAATTTTTGTTTTAAGCCATAACCTAATGATAACATTTCTCAAAATTTTCAAGTAAAAATATTGTCATTCAGTGGTATGGCAGTCTAAGCTCCTCACTCCAGAGCTCCCATTTCCCCTGGCAACGGGGGTCCGAATGTCTATGCCCTGCCCGTCCTGTCAAATAAAAAAGAATAAAAATATCCACAATAAAATTAATTGCATAAAGATTTGTTGAATCTTTACATATAAAGATTGTTACTGGTAAAAATAACTAAAATGACGCAGTTGTGCTATCAGACCTCAAAATTTGCAAAGACAAAAGTTCATATTAATGTATAAACAACACACTACTATTTTGTTAACTTAAGAAGAGTTCCGAAATCAATATTTGGTGTAACAATTGTATAACAATATTAATCAGAATCAGATTTAAAGTTTACTGTAAACTTTACAAAACTTTTTTTCTGGTATATTGGTGCCTGTTTTTGTACATAAATCACAGAAATGTTAAATATATATTTATATTATATTTAGAATAGGTAAATGTGTATATATATCTACAGTAATGGTCAAAAATTCTGAGAATGCCACAAGTATTGGTCTCCACAAAGTTTGCTGCTTCAGGGATCTTTTTGTCAGTTTGGTATATTGAAATATAATTACAAATTTTCCATACGTGTTTATTTGCACGAACCCATCTGTGCTCTGAATCAGCCACAAATCTCTTCACAGTTCAATGATCACGTTTAAGTTCGTGAAATATTTAATGTTTTCCTACCTTGCCCAAGGCATTGCACTAGTTGATGCTTTTCCGCAGCAGAGAGATGCTTTTTCTTTCCCATATTGCTTAAGTCCTGTGACCTGTTTAATAATGTGGAACTACTTAAGTAGTTTTCCTTTAATTGGGCTCACCTGGCAAACTAATTATCACAGGTGTCTGAGATTGATTTCAGTGATCCAAAGAGCCTGGAGACACTACCATAGATGAGTTTGATTGAAAATCTAAATATTTAATGTTTATGACACATAATTTTAGTTTGCATTATAATTTGGAATGCGGTGTAAAGACCAACATAATTTCAGAACTTTAAGGATCAACGTAATAGTAAAATCTGAAGGTGGAACATGCAAAAAAAGTTTGCATACAACATTTTTTTTTTCTAAATGGCTCCCTAAGAACATAATTCCAGAAAATGTTTGAGATGTATGGTAGACAATGCACACTCGCTCTAGCCAAAATATGGTGTGATTATGTTACAAAAAATTATGATAAAAAATGTATAAATTGTTGAAGTTGGTCCTTTGTGACCTTTGAAAACTTATATTTATTTTGAGCTGTAGTCTCTTTCTGGCTGTGACAGGGTGTTGGCTCAAGCCCCCACTAACCCTGTGTTTTATGTCGGTTGTCCCACGGACTGGTTCGTCATTCACTTTTGTCCAATAGATCACCCTCCTTTACAGTCAACAAGACACAGCTGATACCATTCACTCATTAATACGTGTATTTTAGTCTTGTGTGTGGCTCAGTGTCATTCATTGATATAGTGTATGTGTTAGATGTAGTGTCTGTGTCTACGTGTATTTAGCGTTCTGCTCCTTGAAGCTCATTTATTTTTATTATCTGTGCGGAATGCAGAAGAAAACAAGTGACTCCTAGTTTGCTTGGAGTTTTGCATTTAACATTTTGATTTTACATTTTTTGGCCTGGATAATGTGTTGTTTATATGTGCATATCTATAAGTATAATCATTATCACCTCAGTTAGCCATGAATTTCCAAGTGGGACTCAACACAGTGTTTATGAAGTCAGACTTGTAGTCGCAAGGTTACAGGTTCGTTCGCCTGTTTGATTCCCGACTGTGCCAAAGGTCATTGTGTCTTTGGGCAAGGCACTTTACCATAGGTCTGCTAAAATGTATTAAATTGTGGAGAGTGTGTTTAGATTACATAATGACGTAAGGCACTACAGCAGCTACACCTTTACAACCAGTGTTTAGAAATCACAAGCAGCATGTTTGAAATGTCAGTTTTATCAAAATCTGCACATTAAAGCATTTCAACCATTTCTCAAATAAGTAATTTTACAGACACCAAATTCCCTACCTCCACATTATTAATTATTGTGCTGTATCTATCAGGCTTGTAATTAAATATTGTTTAATCAATCATATACTTTGATAGAAACCTAGTTATGGTCAGATGTTTCTTGGTCTCCCCTGAGCAATCGTAAAACACAACCTGAGTGCCATTTTCTCAATTGGCTCCACTTTCAACTTAAGGACATTTGCTGTTGTAATGGGCCCTAACACTGTCAAAAATAGGTTGTTATGGTAGTGATAGAACAGTGTCCTCTAAAAGCCAGCTGAGGGGAAGAGAGATGGAAAAATAGAACTAGATACATAATGAGTGGAGTGAGGATAGAGAGATGGAGATGTACTGTAGAAAAGTGAGAGAAAAGAGAGAGTGAGATCATGTACTGTAGAGAAGTGAGATGAAAGAGAGTGAGAGGAAAAAGAGAGTGAGATGTACTGTAGAGTAGTGAGAGGAAAGAGAGTGTGAGATGTACTGTAGAGAAGTGAGAGGAAAGAAAGAGTGAGATGTACTGTAGATAAGTGAGAGGAAAGAAAGAATGAGATGTACTGTAGAGAAGTGAGAGAAAAGAAAGAGTGAGATGTACTGTAGAGAAGTGGGAGGAAAGAAAGAGTGCGATGTACTGTTTAGAAGTGAGAGGAAAGAGAGAGTGAGATGTACTCTAAAGAAGTGAGAGGAAAGAGAGAGATGTACTGTAGAAAAGTGAGAGGAAAGAGAGAGATGTACTGTAGAGAAGTGAGAGAAAAGAAAGAGTGAGATGTACTGTAGAGAAGTGGGAGGAAAGAAAGAGTGCGATGTACTGTTAAGAAGTGAGAGGAAAGAGAGAGTGAGATGTACTCTAAAGAAGTGAGAGGAAAGAGAGAGATGTACTGTAGAAAAGTGAGAGGAAAGAGAGAGATGTACTGTAGAGAAGTGAGAGAAAAGAAAGATTGAGATGTACTATAGAGAAGTGAGAGGAAAGAAAGAGTGAGATGTACTTTAAAGAAGTGAGAGGAAAGAAAGAGTGAGATGTACTGTAGAAAAGTGAAAGATAGGGGTGTGAAAATTGAATGAGAGAGAAAGGAAAACACCAGTCTTCAATTATGATCAGGCTCACGACCGCATACCACAGATGGGCGACATTTGGACAAACAAAGGCCAACAGTATTGTGGGTAAAAATAGAGCTGCAGGGCGGAGCTGACCAAAAATGGATGTCACAAACTTCAACCGCAAAGACCGAGAGGCAGGGCACGTCGTTTTAATCTGGTTACACTAAATAAACGCCCGTCTGAGGCTGCTCTCAACGTGTGAATGCTCCGAGATGCAGGCTCGCACATCTGAGTGAAAACGCAAACCTGTGACTTAGAAGTAGCACACTCATGACTAACAATAACAACCTGCATTCAAGGCATCTAAGCTGAAGATGTTTGAAAAACAGGGAAGATGGTTTTGATTACAGGTCTCCTTACATATTGTGTCTAACACTGGATGATAATTACTTTTACACTGCTGTGTTATTATCAGTGATATCATTGAATTCTTACAGCCGTACACAAACGATATGCAGATGAATACTCTGTTTTCAATAGTTGGAGTAGATTATGAGAAATAGGCTTGTGAATATGGTTTGCATAGTCCTATATGAGGTTCTATATGTATTATGTTATTAAGCATATTATCACTCTACTACACAAATAACCACGTTTGAAACATTCGATAACATGGATGAAAAGCTACTGTACATGCCTTGGTCATGAAAGAAATAATAAGTATGCCACAGCATTTACTATATTCAGAAAGGTGACAAACTAAATAAAAAATCTGAATGAGTGGAGGAACATAACAAATATGGATGCAGTGGGGGCATTTTTCTGTCCTGATTTAGGCCCACTTGTATTTAGTGATCATTTTATCCCGTGTTAATACATTTCCATCCTGAGGGGAGTGGTCTCTTCAAGGATGACAATGCCCTCATCCACAGGGCACGAGGGGTCACTGAATGGTTTGATAATATAAAAATGATGTGAATCATATGCTATGGCCCTCACAGTCACCAGGAAAAATCGGAAAAACTTATCTAGATGGAGGAATGATTCTCTACACTCTGCAGTGCTTTGTTACACAGAAAAGCACGGCCTAAAATTCTAAAATGATATTAAAGATGGACCGGTGTGGTCTGTTTGGCAAACACTGTGGAAACACACCTCATCACGCCCTCACTGTTTAGGAAACCATGATTCATTCTCTGCACCATTGCACTTTTTGGCAAATTAATATTTGGAAATGTAAAAATTGCTCTTTTCTACTGACATACTACTGTAATGCAGAAGAGAAAAAAACAATATTTAAAGATATTTATGACCAGATTTCTGCCTAAGACTTATTTATATATATATATATATGTATATATCAGCCGCGGTCGGTGGATCTTAATTGGGGAGGACGGGCTCGTATTACGCTCGGAACCGGAGTGAATGGAATGGTGCGCAACGAACAAAACCAATTGTTTTTTTGATTTGCACACATTCCATTCACTCCGGTTCTGAGCGTA
>JACXGM010035427.1:0-11683 GCA_016801145.1 Umbra pygmaea | reverse complement strand
ATACAAATTGGTTATAACGAATACCGATCATTCGTTTAACAATTTGACCCGGGCGGATGTAATGAGCGCTATAAACTGACTCCACTGTTCTTAAATTAACGAATCTTGGCTCGCCCTCTCCCCCTCTGTCTTTCAGGTGTTTTGAAAACAGGCCACTTTACGTGGCTGGAGACTAAATGAGTTCTGAAATATGTATAAAGGTTATCATATTGCACAATCAACTTCAAAATATAAACAAACTAATTTGTTAATCCGTAAATAGGCCTAAACTAATTCGTTAATAATTCACATTAATATTTCCTAATAACGCATTGTTTCAGACACAGATAAATGTGTCTGGGAGAGGGGTTGGGGGCAGCATCTTTTGGTCTTGCCTAAGGCGGCAGAACGTCCAGAAGCGGCCCTGCCGACACTGACCAAGTGACAACGAGTGACATCATAGGGTCATTCAGGGTCAAGACTCGCGGTCACGGGAAAATTGCCAATCGTCATAATAAATCAATAAATTACAACTGTCCTTATAATGATGCCTGATCAAGAGCGCTGTAGGCCCATTTCTTTTTATTTATTTATGTTACGTTACTTTTGATGTGTGATTTTTTTCAGCTAGCAGTGACTCTCGGGGGCCCTCTGCTGGCCACGGGGCCCTTTGCAATTGCAACGGTCGTTTAGTGGCTGGGCCGGCTCTGCAGGTGAGCCCAATTAAAGGAAAACTACTTAAGAAGGATGTTCCACATTATTAAGCAGGCCACAGGTTTCAAGCAATATGGGAAAGAAAAAGGATCTCTCACCTTTGGAAAAGCGTCAAATAGTGCAATGCCTAGGAAAATGTATGAAAACATTAGATATTACAGGAAAACTTACGCGTGATCATCATACTGTGAAGAGATTTGTGGCTGATTCAGAGCATAGACGGTTTTGTGCAGATAAAGGCATAATGAGGAAAGTTACTGCCAGGCAAATTCATCAGATTATCAGAGCAGCTGCTAAATTGCCATTACAAAACAGCAAACAGGTATTTGAAGCTGCTGGTGCCTTTGGAGTCCTGCGATCCTACACTGAAAGAAATGGTACTTTGGATCAACTTAAAAAATACTCTAATTTGTTACAGCTAATATTTTTTAGTTTTGCTTAAATTATATTTCTTATTTGATTTAAATTATTAATTTTGAAAATTGATTAAAAATATTTATTTATCCAAAGTCAAAGATTTACATTCACACAAAGTAAAAATATTATTTGTAGTAACACAAATCAACTCAATAAAAAGTTAAAAGTTTTCCAACTCAATTATTTGCTTTACTCAAAAGTGAAATACTGCTTCTTTACAAACTAATAATATGGTTCAAATACAAAATGCATTTGTGTAAATTTGTCACATTTGTATACTGTATATCCCAGCATGCTTTAAGTGAATATGTTAGCTTTCTTTCTTTACAAACTTGACTCAACCTGAAAAGATATCCAAAAGTTGTAATATTTTATCACCCACAGCCTGCATTCAAAAGAACTGCATTGGTGAGTTACTTTAAAACTGAACAAGACTAGCAAAACTACATAGACGGGAACAATAGTTTCAGTAACGGTTGCAATCGATGAAACTAGATTTCCAATTTGTGTTATGTTTCAAAATGATCATTAGTACTTATTAATTAAAGTTAAGGAACAAAGTGTCATTTCAAGTTGATATGATCCACAAAGGAAGGTTACCATCACTAAAGGAGAAATATGAATGGGACTCACTCAAAATATTACCTTGCACCAACTACTACTGAAATACACTTTTTACAGTGTAGGATCCTCCAGAGGCTTGCAGTTGTGCATAAACCTAATATTTGCCACCCCTAACCAATGCTCACAAGCAGAAACATTGCAGTGGGCCCAGAAATACATAGACTTTGTTTTAAACAGTATTGTTTACTGATGAGTGCCGTGCAACCCTGGATGGTCCAGCTGGAGTATTGGATGGTTGGTGGATGGCCACCATGTCCCAATAACTTAAGGCTGCGATGTCAGCAAGGAGGTGGCGGAGTCATGTTTTGGGCTGGAGTCATGGGGAGAGAGCTGATAGGCCCCTTTAGGGTCCCTGACTGTGTGAAAATGGCCTCTGCAAAGTATATAGAGTTTCTGACTGACAATTTCTTTCACGGTAATTCCGTAGCAAAATCATCTTCATGCATGACAATGCACCAACTCATGTTGCAAAGAATAACTACTGTATGTGTCATTGGCTGCTACATGTATCCTCCCTTTACCTTAACTCTATTGAGAACCTTTGGAGCATCCTCAAGCAAAAGATCTATGAGGGTGGGAGACAGTTCACATCTAAACAGAAGCTCTGGAAGGCTATTCTGACTAAAATGTCAAGCAGAAACTCTCCATAAACCCACAAGTTTAATGGATGCAAGAATTGTGAAGGTGATATCAAAGAAGTGTTCCTATGTTAACATGTAACTTGCCCTGTTAAGATGTGTTTGATTTAAATAGCTTTTGATTTCAGTAAATATGACCTCCTAATGCTGCAAATTCAACAAATTACCATTTTCTTTAAAACCTATAAAATGTTTTGAAACTCTGTTGTGCTGTGCATAATAATTTGGAACAGTGCATTTTGAGTTTTTTATTTTTGAAAAAATACTGTTTTTATTGGGTGGTTTTTTCAATGAAATTCAAATTATTAACAGTTGGTGACTTGAAAATTATACTGACTGTCATTTGCATAAACTATTTAGGAAAATCAGTGTAAAATATAATTTGCATAATAATTTGGAACATGGTGTACATTCATATTTACTTGGAAAAAATTTACAATATGATACACGATGACCACATTAACAAAGAGCAGAACAATTCCTAACAGATTCTGTAAACATTCCCCACAGTTCCTCAATCAATTATCACATTAAAATGTGTATTAAGGCATCTTTGTGTCATATCCACTGTCACCCAAGAGAAACACACAGAAAACCCTCATGATATATGGAAAACATAACAAAGCAAAACACAAAACAACTAAAATATAGTTTTTTGGCACATGTGAATGTAAACTTTCAAAAACATGTAAACATATAAGAAAGACATACCTCATATGTCAGCTTGCAGGACATTACATGGGAATGATAAAGCATTTTCCAACCCCAAGCAACTAACTATAACCTCCACCAATAACACCTAGCTTATCCTTAGCCATAACACTTGATGAATAATAGCTAATGTACTTGCACAACATTTTGAAAAACAATAAATCAATTTTGTTCTTTCATTCATGGCCATCTAGGGATTGCACTTGAAGGCTGGCTTTGTGACAAAATACCCAACGCATCCCTCGTTCAACACAATGGGCTATTTGTCTCTCTTCTGTTGTTAGTTTGAAAGCAAAAATGGAATTGTGAAATCGTTGGTAAATGCTGTTTGCTTTGCCTCCTGAGGCTTGGTTCTAACTCTTCACAAAGTATGTGTGCGCGCTAATATTGTACTGCATCGGAAAATGGGAAACAGGGTCCCTTCCTCAGTCTCCAGTCTCTGGACCCACTAAAGGAGTGTGCATGTTGACGTTGTTGCAGTCTCAGGGTGGTTGTGTTGACACACTGTAGGTCTCAGAGAAAGAGAATCAGTCTATGATGATAATGACGATGATGACGATGATGATAGTGTTCATTGAAATGATGATAATGCTACTTCATTTCAATGAGGATTAGTAGAGTTAGTTTGTGTAAAATATTATGAAGATGCAGACCAGCTAATTGATAAACTGGGCACCCCCATGGGGCACAATCTCTGTCAGGCCCCACCCAACTATGTTTCCCCTTTTCTCGCACCCCTTACCATCTTGCAAAGCCAGCTGGGATATCTCCTCCACTGTTAGCAGGCGATCCCACATGTTCACCCCTGTCATCTTCCCAGCGAATGCCAGCTTTGCATCAAAGCCTCCTTCGAACCCTGGCATCTGATTTCCATTGACGTCTGAATCTTCAACCACCACATTACCGATTTTTTCCTGACCCAGCTGGAGTGAACCTCCATTGGGTAAAATGTGTCCTTCGGCCACACCAGGTGTGGATGCCCTTCTTTGTCCATTGGCCCATAGTGACGCAATGCCTTGCTCAGAGCTCCAAGCACCACACAGGTGAGTCCAGTCTCCTCCCTTCACCACTCCACGTGCCTCCACCAGGTGAGCCTCTCCTCCTACCGTGAAGAGAGCCGAGGTTCCACTAAGCAGGAGCTGGATTTCATAGGGATTCCATTTGGTTCCGTATGAAAACAGAACAGTTCTGTTGGAGACTGAGACCGGCTTGACCCACAGGCACACGGTGAAGGAAGAGAGAGACAGAGGGAGGTCCGGGGTCACGGAGGAGAAGATGCGACGGGACCGCATTGGGAATAGAAGAGCAGCCTCACAGCCTGGCAGAAAGTGAGATGAGGATGAGATTTTTCATTATTTATACAATTATTCTATTCATAATATCTAAGATATTCTAGAATCATCCTTGTGAAAGATTCTTTGGCGATATTATTCTAATCAATATGACTTAATAAACTAATCAATGCTTAATAACCATATCAAATATCAAGTACCTTTTCGATTATATAAATTTTAGTTCATGTTTATCTGTTTCATCAGGAACTCTTCATAAATTATCATCCTCGACTGAGGTGAAAAATATGTAAAACCTCCTTATTCATTGATCAACATGGGGACAGGTCAGGGAACACACATATCAAACATAATAGACTGTTGACACGTTAGTTAATAATACCCATCTTCACTTTTACGGAATATAGAAGAACCAGTTTAAATAAACGGGAGCAGTGATTAACCTGCATGAAAAATAATGCAATTGTATTTGCTATAGTCTGACCGATATAAAAGGTTTTGTAAGCTGGTCAATAAAAGAAAAAATAGTTCTGTTTTCACTGTTGCACATTTCTACAAATAGCACCTATTTGGGTACCCTCGGGATGAAGAGGTTAAGAAGCATGTTTTCTTTAAGAATTTGTTTTCTTTGAACAATTGTACCTCAAAGGTTAGATTTGTCAATGTTAGTATAAGCTAATAAACAACATGTTTTCATAGCATGCTTTTCTCATCTTTACCAGTGTGCTTATAATCCTGGACAGCACAGTTATGTCCTTCTTGATAGTTGTGCCTTTCAACGTTATGACAATGGAGTAGGTGTGTATTTGAGCGGTAGGTAGGCCATAATGTAATCAAAGTACAGAGGTTGGGGTTTAAATAGCGGTCAGGGGTAATGTGGTCGATGATGCTAAATACCAGACATGTTTAGCTTTCACACATTTTAGCTTTCACATTTCTACAGCTTGGAAAAACTTTGAGATCACTGCAAAGTTCTCTTAAATCAACACCATTGAAAACCTCTGGAATGTGATCAAAAAGAAGATGGGTGGTCACCAGCCATCAAACAAATCTGCGCTGCTTGAGGTTTTGCACCAGGAGTCACCCAACATCAATGTGAAAGACTGGTGGAGAGCATGCCAAGACGCATGAAAGACAATAATTATTATTTTTAAAATGTTATTACTCTAAGTGTTGAATTCTGAACTCCTCCTAAATCAGCACATTAGTATTGTAGTTTAAAAATGTATATTAATTTACTTTCATTGCATTATTCGAGGTCTGACAACACTGCATTTTTTTTGTAATTGACCAGTTGTCATTTAATGCAAATACATTTCGGAATGACAATATTTATATTTAGACATAGGGGGAAATGTTGTCAATATTATATGGAATAAAACAAAATGTTTTACACATATGTATGCGTATGTATGAATAGTAAAACCTGAGAAACTGGTTATTTGCAGTGGGCTCTTCATTATTTCCGGAGAAGTTTTTCAATCAATCAATTAAATACATTTTATAAAGCCATTTTCACAGCAGTTGTCACAAAGTGCTTTGACAGATACCCGGCCTAAAACCCCCAAGAGCTAGCAACAACAAGATGCACAGTGGCTAGAAAAAACTTGCTAGTAGGTGGAACCTATAAAGAATCCTAGAGAGGGGCCAGACTCAAGGGCGTGGCCAGTCCTCTTCTGGTTGTACTGAGTGGGGGGTTTGAGGGTACACAGCCCATTGTATTAAGGTCACATTGTTTATCAGTGTTCAATTAGTGCCCATAAATGGAAATAGGATTGAGTGAGCTTTTACCCACTCATATCTGTTTTAAGATAAGAAAGTGCTGTATGGTGGGGGCTCAGCGTGTCTGTCTTCATTAAACAAACCTTTGTTTTATAATGTGAGGTCCTGAAAGGGGATTATAGCACCATAACCTGCATCACCCCAGTCAAAAAAGAGATGTTACTAATGGGCACGGGATCACTAATCAATGTTTAAATCCCTAATGTGTGTGTAGTAATATTTTAAACTATGACTGTGACTTCTGTGTGATTAAGGGAGTTTAACATGTCCCATCTCTGCAGAAAGAGTCCGATAGCTTTGTCAAAACTGACGAAGAATAAGACTTTTCCTGATAGACCTTAAATACTGACGTCTGGTTTCTCTCCAGGGGGTAATAGTAAGAAAAAGAATTCTTCCAAAACGGTTTCCATCTGGTTTTGCTTCCAGTGTGCTTTCATGTGGTTTCTGTTCCAACATGCTAATGATTATACCTCCCTCTTCTTGGCATTTAGGCCAGAAATACAATGTGGTTTATTAAGATGTGCACGCACATGCACACGCGCCTGTGTGTAAAATAAACAGAATTGGGATTTTATTTTTTATGCTGGCTCACCTAATGTGATGAGATATGATGAGATTTATGTAACTCAGATTATATGAAAAAAATCCTCTTTGTTGACCAATGAGGTACCCCCTGACCAGCGCCAAGTACCCCCTGACCAGCGCAAAACATTTTTGGTAGAAAAAGAAAGTCTATATAAAGAGGTACATTACAGTGCCGGCAGTGATAGATTCAGTTCTTTTAAAAAAACAACATTTAAATGCTACATTTATCAATTTATCACTTAATTCATTCATTATTATTGTATTATTATTTTGGGAATTATGCATGACATATTTATAAATTAGCGTTTTTGCAAAAAAAAATGCAAAAATGTAATGTACAGTACCCCTGCAGTACTCCAAAGTAACCCTAGGGTACACGTACCCCATTAGAGAAACACTGAGATAGAGGATGTTCTCTCTGTTTTTTTCCTTCTGAGTTTGATATAAAACTGCATTTTGTTGTTTTTAAATCATAACCGGGGAATAAGTAGGTAGACTCACTCAATTGCTGCCAAATAGTATAAAGACAGTGATTATTCACTATTTCTTAAAATACGAATCAGCATTTTAAAAGGAACAGTTTGCTAACCATAACTTGTTATTGCATTTTGCAAAAGCTGTTTCATTTTAATAAACTTAAATGTTTTATTAAGAAAATACTTACTAATTAATGACAGAATAAGAGACCTCAGCTAGTCTTCAATTGCAGAGCTTTTATGCTTCTTCTAGCCCATAATGGGCCGCAACCTGGCTGAAACTGCACTAATTATACAGTGTTAATGCTGCTTCAAGGTTCTACATGTTGTGTATTCAGAGATGCTCTTCTGTATACCTTGGTTGTAATGAGTGGTTGTTTGAGTTGCTGTTGCATTTTTATCAGCTCAAACCAGTCTGGTCATTCTCCTCTGAACTCTGCCATCAACAAGGCATTTTCGCTTAGAGAACTGTTGCTTACTGAATGTGCTCGCTTTTTTTGGACCATTCTCTGTCAACCCTAGAGATTGTTGTGCAGGAAAATCCCAGTAGATCAGCATTTTCTGAAATACTCAAACCAGCCCATCTGTCACCAACAACCAGGCCATGGTCAAAGTCACTTAAATCAAAATTTTTCTCCATTCTGATGCCTGGTTTGAACTTCAGCATATTGTCTTGACCATGTCTACATGCCTAAATGCATTAATGTCCTGACACGTGATTGGCTGATATTTGTGTTAATGAGCAGTTGAACTTGTGTAGAGGCAGGTTATATACATAGATGTCTATATACATAGGTGTACACATCCGTCACATCCACGCAGCAACTTAGAAAAAAATATTTAAATAAATACCATTAAATACAAATACAGTTATTTCTCTTCCCTCTTACATTTTTCAGTTTACTCAGTTTTTTTCTGTGAAAAATCAAACAGGGCATCTCAGTGTGTTGAAGTAAAAACCTGCTTCATATTTTTAAACATTCAGAATGTATAGGGATAAAGGAAGAGTTAAGAGGTGTGTTCTCACCTGCAGGCAGGTGTCGTATCTGTGCTGACCTCATCGCCTGCTCTAGCACTGCCCTCGTCTTCGCCAGCTCTGTCACCACGGCATCCAGCATCTCTGTCAACACCACTTCCTGCTTTGTGTCTCCACCATTAGCCTCCGGAGGTGATATCGTTCCTGGATTAGCCAAGCAGCCGTTTTCCAATTTGATGAGTTTGGAAGCTTGTGCGCGCGATGCAGCGAGCAGCTGCTGTAACAGCGTCTCCTGGTGGCTATTCACAGAATTCCCAGCAACGATGCTCCGTTCTTGCCTGAGGTGCTCCATGCTCTCGCGTAGCCGAGCCTCCATCTGCACGAACATCCTGCGCCCAGCGTTCTCCACTGCAACACCACAGGCCCCTCCGTACTGAGCCACAAACCTGGGATGAGGGGAAGCAGGGTTAGAGAGCAATGGAGTTCCACGTAACTTCAGTTCAACTCTAGAGGACTGTATGCTGTATATAAGTAAATACTCATGTACATAGCCCATGTAAATAGCACAGAGCTTCCTCTCAAACACAAACCTTAGCATCTCTCCACGCAATGACCCCAATTCGGCCTTGATGATGTCGTCAGAGTACTGCAGAAGCATGTTCTCCCTCATTTGAGAGTTCTCTAGCATGGAGAACAGTTTGTCCCATTTATTCAGGTCTGAAGCCTTACAGGGGGCTGTGGTTACAAGACAATATAAAGATGAAGGTTACCATAGAGTAGGAAGGTGAGGTTAGGGGGAAAGGTTGAGAATTACGCCATGTTAGAAATCATTCTCATATGAACCTTTTTTAATCAGTTTTTTCTTAAAACAGGATTACACTCACAGTTAAAATACTATTTCACCATCTTACAGTGATATGAGACAATTGAACTTAAAAATGACAATAATTGGAGGAGCTAATGTGTTTGGGTTGATACTCAATCAAAAAAATAAAGTCTGAATTTCAACAAGCTTGTTGAGTAATCTCTCAAATTAACTTATCATATTTCCTAACATGCTCGTTAGCAGGCAGATTTGTAGAAGTGTTGGTATCCATTTTTTTGTTTTGGATTTGGTTATATAGACACAACCATCAGTAACTATACAAATGCTGTTAGTTGAATGTATTACAATATGAAGTTGCGGTACAAAGTAAGACGCCCCTGTAAAATCTTCTTCATTTATGTAATTAAAATGAAAAGGGATGCAATTCCCTTATGTGGAATAGTTTACCCTAACAAATTCTGACAAATAGGTGACCGAATTATGCTAATGGAGGTTTTTAAGTACCCTGGGTACTCTTGTTGCCCAGAATCATCTAAGAATTTTAGATCACTATGTTTGGTTTTAACTAGACCCTGAAAGAAAGGTTTTATGTTATACATAATGTATTGTCATTTGGGGTTCCACTGGACAGATATTCACTTGCTGAAAGCTTTTTCGCTTTCAGTTACAAAGTCAGTTACAGGTGCAAACAACAAGTAGCTCAAAAGTCACAGTACATCGAAATATGTCAATAGGTTTGAAAATGTATGTAAGTGAAATCGTATGTTCACTTAAATTGTTAATTGGCACCGCTATAGTTCTGTTTTTTTAAACCTTGCAGGAACATACAGTCACAAGATAAACAAAACTGAACTACAGTTAGAGCAATTACGTTTCCAATATATTTTCAACAACATCTGCAGACCTGCAGCATGAAACTGAGTGCGTTTCAACTTGAAAAAGTACAATCCAATACAGTATGTGGGAGCTTTTGTGTATTCTGCATGCAACACAGCCTCTGATTGATGCATGAAAAAGTTATATACACACACTCACACACTCTTAGAAACACATTTTGCCTTCCAAGACAGCACTGAAAAAACCCCAGCTAACCCCAGCTACTTACTAAGAGTAAGTCAACTTTTTGCAAAGATTTTTTAGGTAGTTCCAGCAAGCCCAATCTTTGTCGAAGTTGTTGGAACTCCTAAAAAATGTGATGCTGTTTCAGTGAGCTGAGAGAAGTCCATAATTAACTAAAACTTTTTGAACAATGACCAGAATATTCATATTGGTCTTTTCCCAATGGGTCTCCTCGAGCTCTACTATTTGGCAGAGAACATCTCGACCAGGAATTTTCCTGCCAACTTAATGAGACTCACTCTGTCAGACTGACACAGTTTAACTAGATCCATAATTGTCACACCATATCTCACTTAATGCTTTTGGAAATGACATTATATTCAAGTATAAAGCCAGTGTCTTTAGCCGTATGACTGAATTTCTCGTTGACTCATCCTTAGGGTCACGGTCCCCCTCTGGACACAACACCCAGCACTGGACACACTACATGCCAACAGTCACAAAAGCCGTAAAAGTCCGTAAAGAATGTTCCTTGAACATAAAAACTTGCTTTTGCGATACCAATATCCATGCACATCAACACATTGAAACAACACAGCCAAACTGATGACTGAAGACCTAATTAAGTTAACCTCATCAGTTAAATGTACGACAAGCACATGTTCATGCCTGGCATGAGTGGAAGCCTATGTCTGTGTGACACAGCATTTGAAAGCAGACAAACTGATCCAGACTGTTTCAATCATATTATGAATATTGATTAACCTGTTGTTCCATACTTGAACACGGTCACATTGAAGGAATTACACCCTGAGGCATAAAGTTAGATGGAGTTAATAATATGCTAAACGTGAAAATGGTTACATCGATAGATTATTCCCATAACTGAATGAGTTCAACACAGTTCCTCACATTATAACTTGCTCAGCATTCATATCTCAACCTTTTTCGGCCCGCACACACACTTGACTTACGTTCTGTTGGCTCTTCCTCTGTGATTTCGTTGTAGTCAGAGTATTTCACCTCAATTTGATCCCCGTAATCAACAGTCAGCGACACGCACACCCACACCAAACACACCACCTGAATGAACCGTAACAGAAACATGCTGCTCGACGTCCGTCCACCGTCTCAGAGAGTCTTCTTGTGCCGAGGTCTGCCTACCTGTGTGTTTGTGGGTCAAAGTGTGTATAAGCCTCACAGTGTGTGTTTGAGAATGTTAGAGAGGTAATTGTGTTTGATTTGATATGTTTCTTTCCTGTCTCTCCTCTATCTCACTTTCTCTTCTCTAAGTCAGTTTCTCTTGTTAATTGCTGAACAATCCGTTGGCAGCAGTCCTGGTTGGTTGTGTTCTGCAGCTGAGAGGGAATTGGCCACAGAGAGGGTCTGCCTGGGCTATATAAACACACACACAGATCCTACCCCTACACAGCCCAATGCATGCCTCTGCTCCAGCCCAGCCTCAATGCTCACACACACACACACACACACACACACACACACACACACACACACACACACACACACACACACACACACACACACACACACACACACACACACACACACACACACACACATACACAGACACACACACACACACA
>JACXGM010035426.1:0-11683 GCA_016801145.1 Umbra pygmaea | reverse complement strand
TACATACAGACACACACAGCAGCTACATACAGACACACACAGCAGCTACATACAGACACACACAGCAGCTACATACAGACACACACAGCAGCTACTCAATCATCATTACGAATGAGGGTAGGTGATTAGGTATTGGAAATCAATACAGCTATATAATCTCTGGTGTCCGAGAAGGTGGCACACATTATTGTGAGTGTAACCCCTGTCTGTGTTGGGGTGATTAACGTGAGGAGCCCTGTACCATCACTTGTTTAATGGAGCTGATGGACTTTGAAAGTAAGCTTTTATGATTGTGCCTTCACCACAAAATGTCATACGGAAAGTATACTGTATTGTGAGCCAGGCATTCTATATATTTAGCAACCGTGTCTATACCTCAGAGCATAGTAAGCTAGAATATATATTGGTTGTGCAGCTCCAAAATTCATGTTTGTCAGCAAACCCAAAAACAATTACGGGTTTCTGCATGGTTAGTGTTCAATAAACATCTTGAACACTCCTCCCTGGATTTGTATCCATCTCTTTAAACAAAATAATACCATCCATTGTGATATACATACAGACAAACAAAACAGCCACATACAGACA
The DNA here is from genome assembly GCA_016801145.1 of Umbra pygmaea. Taxonomy (NCBI): domain Eukaryota; kingdom Metazoa; phylum Chordata; class Actinopteri; order Esociformes; family Umbridae; genus Umbra; species Umbra pygmaea. Next base: position 11,095 of record JACXGM010035426.1, on the reverse strand, counting down.
CACACAGACACTACATACAGAGACACACAGCAGATACATACAGACACACCAGTGTTGCCAGGTCAAGCCAACATTTCTAGCCCAATGACTGCTCAAAACCAGGCCAAAATGCCTTAAAACTAGCCCAATTTATTTTATGCAAAACAGAATTGATATATTTCACAAATGATTTTAGACATAATTAATGTGTAAATTTAACTGTGATTTTTTTTGTACTTTGGTCTCTTAATTTCTCAATATGTATTATTTTGTTCCAGAAAAAGTTGGTGTCACAACATGACGTGCAGGTGCAGTCTTTACGCTGCTCTGAAAGTGCTGCATACAGGTGATCGTTCCCCCAAAAGGATCTACTCACTCCCTACAAGACAATAGCTCTCTCTCATTTCCTACAAGACAATATCTGTCTCTCATTTCCTACAAGACAATAGCTCTCTCTCCTTTCCTACAAGACAATATCCGTCTCTCCTTCCCTACAAAACAATATCTGTCTCTCCTTCTCTACAAAACAATAGCTCTCTCTCCTTTCCTACAAGACAATATCTGTCTCTCCTTTCTTACAAGACAATATCTGTCTCTCCTTCCCTACAAGACAATATCTCTCTCTCCTTCCCTACAAGACAATATCTGTCTCTCCTTTCCTACAAGACAATAGCTCTCTCTCTCCTTTCCTACAAGACAATATCTGTCTCTCTTTCCCTACCAGGTTCTTGGCACCATGTACTTAGCAGCTACATACAGCCTTTTAACCCTCAAAGATTGGGTTATTTTAAGTTCAACTTGCATTTTATTGATATTAACAACTAGCCTTTTGAGAAATAGATGTTACTGCATAATGAAATATATAGCCATGAAACACAAAAAAACATACAGTATGTTTACATTATTAGTTTAGTATTGTGGAATATATGTGAACCATAATAAATATATCTGTGAAATCCCTATTGGATGTCCCCAGGTGTTGAGAACAAGTGCAACAGTGCAGGCGTACATAAAAATACTGTAGGAGACTGAAACACATACAGTATACTATATAATATTTTCACTATTTACCCCAACCTGTTTTTACTCATACCACGTCAAAGTATGGTACATTTAGTTTAAATGAAATCGACATCATCACAATCACAATAGAGAAGGACAGAGGTATGCATGTTTGAGATTCAATCTGGCTGTGATGAACCAACATCAACAGATTGTTTTTCAGCTAAATATACTTGTTCAAATGATGCCAACAATTCGTTTCTAGCATCTACCGTTCCGGAGATATTCATAGTAACGTAAGTCTGAACCGGCAAATTACCTTTAGGCATTTTAATGTGAAAATGTGGCAGCTGCAGTTCACTGTAGGATCAGCCCAAATACATGCCATTTTTCTTTTCTTTTTTAAGTAACCCAATTTGGATATAAATCCACAGACATGGCAACACTGACACGCACAGACACACAGACACAGCAGGTACAGACAAACACACAGACACAGGAGACTGAAGTCAGGAGCCCCAGCTGCTCTGACCTCAACATGGGATGCTGCTGACTGAGGCTGCAGGAGACTGACACAGATATTGATCCTGACGCTAAGTGATGTGGTCATGAACTGTGGCTCCTAACAATAACAACAGAGATGACACACAAATAAACAAACACACACGACCACACATCCACACACAAATAAAACAAACAGACACAAACAAAACAACATACAAATACAAACACACACAACCACACATCCACACACAAATAAAACAAACAGACACAAACAAAACAACACACAAATACAAACACACACAACCACACATCCACACACAAATAAAACAAATAGACACAAATAAAACAACATACAAATACAAACACACACAACCACACATCCACACACAAATAAAACAAACAACACAAACAAAACAACACACAAATAAACAAACACACACAACCACACATCCACACACAAATAAAACAAACAGACACAAACAAAACAACACACAAATGAACAAACACACACAACCACACATCCACACACAAATTAAACAAACAGACACAAACAAAACAACACATAAATACAAACACACACACAACCACACATCCACACACAAAAACAAACACAAACCGATATACTAGGGCTGCAACAACGAATTTGTTCTGTGGATAATAAAGATGTATAATTAATTGCTGACCATATCATATGTCTAAAAATGTAATATCCGTATTTCACCCAATGTGGAGGTTAGCACCAATGTGTATCTATATGTTCAGAAGTTAGATCATAAGAAGCACCTACAAATTATGCTCTATATTCATGTGGCTACTACATTGTTGTGTCAGAACTGCTCAGCTTTGTCAACTATGACAGTTCAGTGATTTCTGGCAATTTTGGGTTTACTGGACAGGTATGCATTATGGCAGTGGTAGAAATGGACTCTCCAGCCACTTTATTAGGTACAGTACACCTGTTCAACTGCACTATAATGTAATATCTAATCAGCAAACGTGGCAGCATGTCCATGCATGTACTGTAGGCATGTAAACATGGTCATGATGAACTGCTGAAGTTCAAACCAAGCATCAGAAGGGGGCAGAAAGGTGATTTAAAGGTGGCATGGTTGTTGACACCAGACTGGCTGGTTTGGAGTATTTCAGAAAGTGCTGATCTACTGTGATTTTTCTACACAACCCTCTCTAGGGTATACAGGAAATGGTCTGAAAAAAAAATATCAAGTGAGCAGCAGTTCTATAGGTTAAAATGCCTTGTTGTTGACAGAGGTCAGAGGAGAATGGCCAGACTGGTTCCAGCTGATAGAAAGGCAACACTAACTCAAATAACCACTCATTACAACCAAGGTATGCAAAAGAGCCTCTCTGAACACGTTGAACCTTGAAACAGATGGGCTAAAGCAGCAGAAGAACACCGCTGACAAATCTGCAACAACTGTGTGATGCAATAACGTCAATTTGGACCAAAACCTTAGGCTGACCGAAACCTTATTATTAAAATAGTTTGCAATGATCTTGAGTGTACAGAGTTTCACATTACTCTTCATATGCAAGTGACGTCAATAGGAACATGACTACTTTGTTGGGGATTATACCACCGAGATGGAGGAAGAGTAACAAGGAGTTTCCATCAAGGAATTACTGCCAACCCAGAGAAGTGCACTCAATGATTTAGAGATTGCCAAACATCTTTTGTCAGTGTAAGCTGCAAAAGAAATACTGTAACTTTTGAAAGACTAAAACATGTGAAATTCGTTTGTTTTATCTCCACAAAAAATATAGCAACTTGGGTTTCGAACGTGTGACCTCTGCCTGAAATGCGGGTGCTTTAACCACTATACTATGCGTCCTGTGAAAAAGCCTGTGGAAGAGAGTAGCATTATTTTCTGAAGCACAGAGTTGCGTTTGTGTATTTACGGGAACAATCTCAAAATATTTGTAAGTTTCTTTTAAAAACATGATATCTGTATGAATACAATAATATCTAAAAAACGTGATGTCTGTTTGTATACAATAATATCTACTAAACATTGTGATCAGTTCAAGTATTGCACAGTATTATTGCACGTTTTCAGATCATTTTAAGTGGTCTAGCGCCACTCTATATCTGTAATAGTCCAATACATGTTCACTTAATGTACCGTGCATTGACGCGGTATGAGTGCCTCAAAATTAGATGAAAGACATCTGTAGAAAGGACTAAGTTGCCCTTAAATGAGCCTGGAAGGCACAGCAGCCTGACAGGTTGATGTTTAAGTAACTCCGCCCAGGTTAAAGTAGATCCACCCACCAGCCTGTGAGGTAGCAGTGCCTCCCAGGCACCTTTTAAAGCACCTTTGCCTTATGGGTGCATTTTTTCCATTACTGTAATGTCAGGTAAAAATAAATGTAATTTAAATAAGATGTAAGATGTAGCATATTTGAACATGCATTTCATGCTCTCATAATTCTAGCCTATTTTCGGTGTTTTTACACAAGAGATTTGCACTTCTTTCGCTGTCCTCTGTTTTTGTTTTGGGGGGGCGTTTAAGACAGAGTCGTTTGGGAGCCAAATAAGCTGGCTCATTCAGGTGAACCAAGCCACAAGAGCCAGGTCATTGAAAAAACATCTGTAGTTTGTGCCCCACATGAGGCAATAAGTATGACAGTGGAGGATGTTGTAGTTAAACATTAACCTACTTCCCAAGCAAGGCACCTGATTGGGTTGATATGTTGTAAGGTGTTACTGAGATAATTAAACTGACATTTACCCATTTTAAACAAGGTTATTTTTACAGGTATGACGTCTTGACATTCCCCATTCTTCCCTATTAGTCTCTCTGTTTGTGCTCTCAACTCTTTTAATCACCAAATCCTTATTTACAGACTCAATAGCTACAGTTTCTCGAATGACTGCCTTGATTGGTTCACCAACTACTTCTCTGGTAGGGTTAGATGAGTAAAAATTGAAGGGTCTGTTGTCCGGACCTCTGCCTGTCTCTATAGGGGTGCCACAGGGTTTGATTCTTGGGCCAACCCTATCTCTGTGTATTAGAGATGCGTGGTTAGCGGTTACAACTGCGGATGACGTGACGAAAAATAATAATTTAATTAAATTCGGGCGGGTCGCGGTTGAACCAATGAAATCAAAAAAATATATACATTTTTAAACATTGTTACCAGCGGATGGCGGGCGGGTGTGGCTTTGAAAATTGGTCAAAAACATTGGTGCGGATGGATGGCGGATGGATGATGAGTATTGTGATGCGGTTGTGGATGAAATAATAGCCCATCCGCGCATCTCTACTGTGAATATCAATGTGGTCACTGCTGGTGACTCTATGCAGATGACATTATTCTATACACATCTGGCCCTACAATGGACAGTGTGCTAACAATGCCTTCCGTGCCCTACAACTGCTCCTAAACTCTAGTTAAACCAAATTTTGCTCTTCAACCGATTACTGCCCGCACCTACCTACCTGACTAGCATCACCACTCTGGACGGGTCTGAACTAGAATATGTGGACACCTACAAACACCTAGGTGTCTGGTTAGATTGTTCCCTTTCCTTCCAGACCCACATTAACCATTTCCAATTCAACATTAAATCTAGGATTGGCTTCCTATTCCGCAATAAGGCCTACTTCACCTACGCTGCCAAACACCCTGGTAAAAACGACCATCCCACCGTTGACTTCGGTGATGTCGTCAACAGAACTGCCTGTATCCATCTCCAGAGACAAATAGACATAGTCTTTCACAGCACCATCCAATTTGTCACCAATGCCCCATTTAACACCCACCACTGCAACCTATATGCACTAGTGGGCTGGCCTTGCCAAAACCCTCGATGCCTGACCCCCTGGTATTACCTCATTTACAAGTCTTTCTACACAAAACTCCACTGTACCTAAATTCACTATTTTACCATTGCCTCACCCACCCACAGCCTGTGTTCAAGCAGGTGCATCTATTTAGTCACCCCGAAAGCCCATACCTCCTTTGGCTGAAACTCCTTCCAGTTCTCAGATGCTAACGACTTGAATGAACATTAATAATCACTGAAACTTGAGACCACCCCCTCTCTCACTGCTTTTGTCAGAGCTAGTGTCCGACCACTACACATGCTGACGCTCCTTCCTCACTCATATACTGTCTTTGCCCATTGATGCCCCAGTGCCTTATTTATGACCCATGGTATATTTGCACACACTCATCTGCACAGTCAGCCAGGCACGTGCACAGGTAGGGCTCAACCTGTGCAGAGCACATGCCCTTTTTGTCCAAAGTGCCCTTTTTTTGGCTGGTGGTGTTTTTTTCTTCTTCAATAAATCAATGGTATTTGTCACCCTTTACGTCTTTCTGTCTGTTTTACAAATATTTAGCCAATGGAATTTCTAAAAAAGAGCTTGTGTAAATCTTGTTCGCTCCTAAAACTGTCAGTAAACCTGAACTCCGCCCCCTCTATCTTGACTGAATGCACTACAGTCTTATACAATCTGACTACAGTTCCCCAGCAGCCGTACATCAGCAGGCAGCTGATCGAAGTTTTGCAAAGGTAAACAAAGATCTTGATGTTTGAATAAGTACTAAACACTATGTCAATAAAGGGAATATTTTACTTATTTGATGTCTGATTGAGACGTGGGACGAGAGACGTCTAGCATTTGCCATCTAGTTATTGCCAATATACAGCCTACACTTTAGCCTGTGCATACACATTTCATCTTTTGTAAATTGCGATTTTGGCCAAATGTATTTTACAACAGGAAAAACTGAGCACCCATATAGCTACAACAAACTAGTTTGTAACCTGTTGATGAGAATGTAATGTGATGCCGCCGCGCCGTTTTAAATACACATTTGCACACATTTGCTGGTCTAAAACCCGTAACTGCATTTTAGTTTGTCCTTTGTAAAAAAGTAATGCAACAACATATAATTTGTTTTTACCATTGGAAATCATAAGCGCAGGTGTGCCCCCACGCTGTTTCGTAATGGAACTTACACAAAGCGACGAGTGATATTCGTCGTCATAGGTAACATATTTCTTTTTTGATTTGTGATGGCTGATACGCTTAATTTATAAACATTTAATCATGTTATGGTAATAATATTAAATAATGGTATATTTTTTCTATTTTACAGTATAATATTCTGTACTGTCGGCTCGTCTTCACATGTATAAATGTTGTACAGTAATGTTGTAGTAGTAAAAACACATTACAGATACAGATCACTGTGAAATCTTTATATTTTATCATGGAAAATGTAATTTTTTTTGATCCAACAGCAAAAACAATATTATGGTGAAATAATTTTACAATTTAAAATAACTGTTTTCTATTTGAATATATTTTAAAATGTAATTTATTTCTGTGATCAAAGCTGAATTTTCTGCATTATTGCTCCAGTTAAGTATTCTTCAGTGTCACGTGATCATTCAGAAATCATTCTAATATGCTTTTCACTGCAACTGTACTTTTCACAGTATTATATTTTTTTTTTCATTGCTGGCTTATTTTAGGTAAAGTGTAGTGAATAAGAGACCAGTGGATCAGTAATAAACGTCTTCAAGCACATGGCAAACAGAAGGTTGCTGTTATAATTAGGTTGAATGATGCCCTGAAACCCGGTATATCTATACTATTATTATGGCTGTTATAAATAGTGAGTATATTATATATATATAATAAGGAGGGGGTGCCCTTTTTCCAGTTTCGACACGTGCCCCTCAAAAGGTCTGTGCACGGCCCTGCAGCTATTAATTGTATGTTATTTGCACAATTTTCATTTGCACATTCTTATACTACTAGCATCTGCATCCTGTATTTTTATTTTTTGTTTACTTCATGTGTAACTTTATGTCGTCCTGCACCATTATGCTTTATCTTGGCCAGTTCGCCGTTGCAAATGAGAAACTGTTCTCAATCGGCCCACCTGGTTAAAAAAAGGTGAATGGTAAAAAATAAAATATTAATTTACTGTAGCACACAGTGCACTTTTAATTGATTTCCAATGAGATAATTATAATTGCCATCTCCAGTTGTTTTAGAGATCATTGTGCAATTTGAGAAAGAAACACAGTTATTTTCCAGAACAATTAAACACAGGATGCGGGAATTTTTGTCTTTATCATGAACAATCTAAGTCAATTATCAAAATAGTTGTTATAGTAGCTGCAGCCCTAATACTCACACACAGACAGACAAACCATTCCAGATGCTTGTTTCTAAGAAGGTAGCAAACGTACCTCTGAACCATTTGGAGTCGTGTTTGACCGTGCGGAGGGCAGGACTGTCGCCCAGGCTGCGGTAGATCACTGCATCTATTGCCAGAAAGTCGGTCACAGTGGCTGTAAACAGATTTCCATCTGGCAAAACACACTGAATCAGTTACAATGGAGAATTTAGACAACAGCTTTTCTTACCCTACAGAAAAATACTGCAGAGAATAGCATCGCAAAACTACCTGTGGTTTACCAAATGTTCTGGAATGTTCTATTATTTAAAATGTACAGCAATCTATCATAACTTTGGTAATTTATACTTAAATAACACTGTCATTATCCAAGAGATCCACTAGAAAAAAATGGAAAAGAACACACAGACATGTAGCAGTAAATTAGATGTTACAAATATATTGTGGAATAATGCTATTGTTTACAACATGTTTAAAACATCTAGTTTCGTATTACTATACTAAGAGCTTAAGCAAGTGTACAGTATAACCATTGGGTGTTTGTAGCTCCTATTGTTTATTTGGATCTCCATTAGCTCCTGATGATACAGGTCTACATTTTAAACATAGCTTTCTAGTAACAAACGTCTATGGGTGGGTAGTAAGGTTACTCAAAACCTAGTAATTTGGCTTTAAGAGTTTCTGGGCCTTAAAACAGTGACAGCATTTCCTCACCAGCAAACAGAGCCACGTTGGCGTGTTTAGGGTCATAGGGGCAGCGGGCCATCCCACTGACTGTATCACCATCCATCTCCAGTGTGTCTCCCTGAAAAACACACAGTTTAACATACTTGTTACATTTCACAAGATTTGTGTTTGCCAGATGAAATACAATGTAGATCATTTGTTAGTTAGGATGTATGGAATTATTGTTGGAACTATTTTCAGAATGTATCGTTTTTTATTGTTTTATTTTATAAGCCATAATTAGATTGACAGGACTTTTTCCAAAGGGTTAAGTCCCATTTACAGTCTGATAGTGTTCAGCCACATATTCATGACCTCTTGAGAAAAACTTGAGACGAAACAAAATTGTCGTGTAAACATGCGGGTCTCTCTTGAATTTAAGGTTTTTGAAATGTCCCACCTGGGGCTTTTTTTTAAATGTAAATGCAATTGTTCAGGAACATCTCGAGAAATGTGTATCACAGGGATATTCTTCACGTGTAGGTCAATTGGCAAAGGGATCACGCACCCAGCTTGAGAATTTTCAAAATACTCTCCATGACACACCCACAAACATGCGATTGCCGTCTCGAGACATGACAGTGTAAATACAACCAGTATGAAAATGATTTTGTCTCATATGAAGGTTTTCTCGAGAGGTCTCAAATATGTGGCTGAAAGCTATCGGAATGTAAACGGAACCTTAGTTAAATGTAATCAGACAAAACCCACCACAAACACTTCCTTAAAACTATTGCTGGGAGACAAATAAATAACTTCAATTGAATATGGCAATTAGTGCATACAGTAACATTCAGAATATTCACCCTGTGCATTTATGCTAATAGTGATGACAACAACCTGAGAACTTCACACCCCCGCCAAGGCAATCTTACATATACACAAACCAGTCTTTTTAAATGCATGCAGATAAACAACCACGGGGGAAATCACACAGTCACACAGTCACACAGACACACCATCACCTAATGAAAATGAATGAAATAAATGAAATGTTGTGGTTGTCATTAAAACCAGCTATAAATAAACTGTAGGTTTGCTAACTAGTCCCAGGAGCAGTCATGAGTATGTCAGCCCTGCACAGGTCTAACCGTTCATTGTCATTAACACACAGGCATAGCAGGCCAGGTATGAAGAAGGAAAACAGTTGGAGATGTGACAGACTGAATATAACACTTGTTTGAAAGCTTTAGATACTGAAACAGGAACTACCACCCCCCAACTCTCTCTGCAAATAGATATTCTGGAGAAACTTTGAGAAATCGACTAAGCTAATGATTAATATTCATCAACACATTTTCCTGAAGTTAGTCTAATTGGGGATGGGCGCAGATGCTGTTTCAGGACAGTCGGTGACGCCCTCCAGGTACATGAGCCTTGGACCACTTATTGGATTCCTTCTAACTGGCCTGCCTATGTTTCACCAAAGGGGAACAAAGCAGCTAGCCAGACAAATCAATGAGCCTCCCCGTGGTCCACGCTGACAGTCTCCATGCCTTGCACTCTGTACTCTGATCATCTGCCTCCAGACAATCACCGACATCACTACAAAGTCCAGGCATGGTGCAGTAGCTGCAGATATGTGAAGGCCTTTGAGGTTTTTCAAGGGCCCGGCTCTGCCTCAGGTTTGAAACAAATGAGGCAAATAAGTTGTACATTTGTGAGGGAGCAACATGGCAAATAGTGTTGGTAAGCAGGTTCGAGGTTCCAGGAAAAAGAGAATAGTCTACTCATCAATGACGCACTGGTCATTAGGCCTGAGGCGTGGCTGAGTTGATGACAGGTACAGGCGAGCTCAGCTTCACCAACCAGTATGTTGAGCAATAGAGATAGAGTGTGTGTGTGCTCGTACGTGTGTGTGTGTTTGCTCGAGTGCACGTGTGCTTGTTAGTTTGGGGTGGGGGTGGTTTAATAGGTACTTACAGTATAGTTTGCACACAGAGGGTTGAAGGCGTTGGTCCCGCAGACAAACAGACCACCTTGTCTACTCAGCAAAACCTTCATGAAGTTCCGACACTCGTCCTGATGGGAGAGAAACAGTAAAGGATGCTCTTTGAGTTATTATTCTACTGCTGGCTGGAATGACACTTCTTAATGCACGATGGGAGGAATTGTCTTGTCATTATTACTGTCAATCACTTTATTGTTCAACCCTACAGAGGCTCCCTGCATTCCTGACTGCCTCTAACCCTGGACATTGACTCACACCAGCATCTGATTGACGGATGGTAATACCAGCTAACCTTGGGCTTTCAAACTGCACTCTCTTTATCGCAGTAGGACATCGTTTATTACGTTGATCATCCAAGCCTTGTTAATAAGAAGCAAGGCAATCACCAGCTGCCGTTGTTCATCAGAGGCTCAAGGTAAAACGGACATGTGTATAAATTACCCCTGTCACCTGTGTGAGTGTGTCTGTGCAGAGACTGGCCTCACGCCCTTCACCGCTCCCAGTCAGGGTGTCTCCAGCCCCTAATTCTCCCCCTACAGGGCCCCACACTGGGCAGAGGCCCTGATGTCATTGGAGGAAGAGGGGGAGTGTGGTGGGAGACGGAGAGCGGGTTAGGGGGTGAATGTTATTCCAGATGCTCCCACCCCCAACCAGGCTTCTCCTTTTTCCACGGCCATGAGGAACAGCGGGGGATTTGGAGCAGGGGGAGACGTGGGGCGAGAAAGGGCAATCGGGGGGGGGGGGCGTGTG